>CAUYPO010097678.1:0-12124 GCA_963574435.1 Cheirogaleus major | reverse complement strand
GGTGTATTCTTCCACCTGTTTACATCCTCTGCTATTTCCTTCTTCAGTGTTTCATAGTTCTCCCTGTAGAGGTCTTTTACCTCCTTAGTTAAATATATTCCTAGGTACTTTATTTTCTTTGTTGCTATTTTGAAGGGAATTGAGTATTTTATTTGGTTCTCGCTTTTACTGTTGTTGGCGTGTATGAATGCCTCTAATTTGTGTGTATTGATTTTGTATCCTGAGACTTTACCAAATTCGTTTATCTCTTCAAAGAGTCTCTTGGTTGAATCCTTGGGGTTTTCTAGATATAATATCATGTCATCAGCAAAGAGTGAGAGTTTGATCTCTTCTGCTCCCATTCGGATGCCCTTAATTCTGCTCTCTTGTCTGACTGCTGTAGTAAGGACTTCCAGCACTATGTTGAATAGAAGTGGAGATAGTGGGCAACCTTGTCTTGTATTTTTACACTGTGTCTGATGCTCCCAACCTCTTTTTAATTGTACGGCACTGTGCTAACTACATCACTCCAGAGAAAGCACTGGGCTGGTGTCACTAAAATTGCATTTCTTTCTGACACCAGCCCAGTGCTTTCTCTGGAGTGATGTAGTTAGCACAGTGCGGTACAATTAAAAAGAGGTTGGGAGCATCAGACACAGCGTAAAAATACCTAGTTCTCCTTCCCATCCTATCATTAATTCACTGTGTGTCTCTTTGTCAGAAAGGATAATATCAGATCTGCCCGAATGTTAGCAAAGTGAGATAAAATAGATGAAATGGCTTTGATAAAAATGTAAAGAACTAAGCAAAGATAAAGTATTATTTTCAGGAATTGTAATTCACAATAAGCCTACATTTCATAAAATACCTTTATGAAGATCTTTAACACTTAAAAATTGGATTTTAAAATCAGCAATGCATTAATGATACCCTTAATTCCCTGAATTTCTGATTTTGCTGCTAGCTTTAGATATAATGTATTTTTTGTGAGTTAGGTACTCAGAGTGTAAAACAGAAAGGCATTCTTTACACTTCCTATGAAAAATAAAACCCAAGGCCAGGCGCAGTGGCTCATGCCTGTAATCCTAGTACTCTGGGAGGCCGAGGCGGGAGGATAGGGAGGATCGCTTGAGGTCAGGAGTTCAAGACCAGCCTGAGGAGGTGGAGGAGGAAAAAAAGAAAAAAAAAAAAAAAAGACCATCCTGAGTAAAAAAAGCAAGACCCATCTCTATTAAAAATAGAAAAATTAGCCAGCCGGGTATGGTGGCACATGCCTGTAGTCCCAGCTACTTGGGAGGCTGAAGCAGGAGGATCGCTTGAGTCCAGGAGTTTGAGGTTGCTGTGAGCTAGGCTGACGCCACGGCACTCTAGCCTGGGAAACAGAGCGAGACTCTGTCTCAAAAACAAAGAAACAAACAAAACCCAAATACAATTTCTGAATTAGCATAAAGTTCTAGTTGCTGAGTCTTAATTAGTGAACTATCAACAAACACTGTAGAACACTGTGGTGCTGTTTTCTATATTCTCCATTTCTTGCTGCTTGGAAGGCAAAATTTCCTCTCCCGTTGTACATTCACGTATCAACTTGACCATAATGTGTTTCATTATTTTAAAATGATTAGTACCTATTCTTTCAAACAAACAGGTATGTTATATTCGTATCCTGGTTTCCAGTTTTAGTTGAAATGCGCACTGAGACGCAGGGAAGCAGTGGTTTTCTAGTAGTTTCACTTCCCTCGCATCTGATCATACCCTTGCACGGGAGTTTTAAAGCCACCTACTGCAAAAGTGTCCCCCTAAGGCCACATCACCCAGGGGAGCTGGGGGTGGCTGAGAGCACAGCAGGACAGTAGAGACCACATCGGTGTCTTTCTGGCACCAGAAAGACCCCCTGAATCTTGGCCTTGGTGCCAGAGGACTGAGTTCTAGAAAACACTGTATGAAGTTTCCTGCCCAACCAACTGCTGGGGCTGAGGCGGTATGAGTAACACGGGTTGTACAAAACAAACTGGCTACTCTATGGAGATTATCGAATGCCTTTATTTCAACATTTCCATTTTGAAAAGATTTTTTATTTATCATTTATATTATTATTTTTAGAGACAGGGTCTTGCTGTGTCTCTGGAATGTCTCTGGAGACTGGAGTGCAGTGGCCGGATCATACACAGCCCATTGGAGCCTCAAACTCCCGGGTTCAAACTCTCCTCCTGCCTCAGCCTCCTGAGTAGCTGGCACTACAGATGAGAGCCACCATACCTGGCTGGTTTTTCTTTTCTTTCTTTCTTTTTTTTTTTTTTTGTAGAGATGGAGTCTCGCTATGTTGCCCAGGCTAGTCTCGGACTCTTGGCCTCAAGCGAGATCCTTCTATCGTGACCCCTCAAAGTGCTGGGACAACAGGTGTGAGCCACTACACCTGGCTCCATTGTGAAAAGTTTTTTTGAAAGAGTGTTCCAGGGTTCTTTCGCTTCATGTAAACTTCTTTTCTCCAAGGCATCTCCTCCCTTCTCACCCGCGTCCCTTTGCAGCGTGAGCAGGTATCCCTCCCCGCTCCCTAGGACTAGAGGAGAGAAAACCACAGCCCCCGACCAGCGTTCTGTGGGGACCACAGCCTAGAAACAGGACGCCGCTCCTGGCGATCTGAACTGCACTGTGGCCCACAGACTAACAAGAGTGGTTTAAAAGAAAAGGATTTCTTTAAAGTGCTGAATTATGAAGGAGTATTGATCGTGTGGGTAGAAATATCTAGAAGACTACATCTTTTCTCATCTAGACTAAAGCTATAATGTAGAGAAATGTTTCAAGTCAGCTATTTATTCTGAATATAGCACCTTGTCTACTAAATGTACACTTGTATTCTCAAATGTTACCTGGTTTTCCTCTTAGAAATAGTCTCTCAGAAAGTCAGGGAGAAATTTGTAGAGTCCTACCAAAGCTGAATAAGTTGAGCTAAACTGGGCTCTTAGCCTCACTCACACAAAATAATATTTTAATTGGCTAAGCTAATATTTGATCCAAGTTCATAAAAATTTGAAATCAAATAATTAAATGCAAATACAGTCTTCATCTCAAAGACGATAAGAATGCCTTTAAGCTAATATTTTTAACAAGAACTGTTCCACGGTGCTCTCTTGTAAATTTTATCATACCTGAGGCAGTTTTCCTCATTCGATTAGCTGGAAAGCTGAATTTGTCCCGAGGCAAACCAGACATCTAGTACAGGCTAAATTCAACAACTGGAGCTTAAATTTGGCTTAATATATCCCCACTTGGATCTGCCTGTTTAATTCTCTTTCATATGATAACGTTGGTTTATTCATGGTCCTGGCTTGCCACCTGAACAAACTGAACCTCATATCTTATTCTAAGAGAATAAGAAAACTTTGCAAAAACCACAAAAGTTTCTGAATGGAAATCAAATACGAACTTATGGCTCAGAAACAAGACGTGACTACAAAAATTGGAGCGAAGAGCTTTTCTCTGAGGAAAGGCTGCTTTTTATGAATGCGGATGTTTCATATTCTTTGGGAGCAGATGGTCTCTATAGCAGGATAAAGGACTATGACTTTCAAGACCAGCCAAGGCAGCTGCAATTTTAAGTCTCATGCTTGAAATGCTGTGTGCTACTACCTATTTTACCAAACACGGTATGCATTTGGCCTTATTATTCAGTCTGTTTGACAACGGAACTTTATTTGAAGTTTAGGGACAAACCAGGAAATTGCCTTATCCTATGCTCCTTTAAATTCTGTTTCCCGGCTCAAAAGATTTAATCAATTCCCATCCAGAGACCTTATTTTTGTCTTTCATTCTCCATGCATTTCAGTGTAGTTTCACTATCATCTGATATGTAGAGGTTGATAGAACACAGGATCTGTTTCATGGTCTTAAAACCCCTTTAGTATAGTCTTCCCGCCTCATTTTTATCCCTAAGAATTCTGGAAAACAGATCTCAAATTGTGCACAGAGGAAAAACAGAATGCTCTGTGCCAGCTGATGTGGTCCCTAACGACACAGGGCCCCAAAACGGGTTTTCCTGAAAATATTCAGATTCCCACATCACAACATCAAACATATCAAATGTTTTTCCTTCTATTCCTTCAACTCAATTTCTTCAATTTTGAATCAAATTACACTTTTTCTAGAGAAAACTTATAGGCGATGTGTTCTGTTTTATTCAAAATTGATTGTGAATTTAACAAGATGAGGGACTTTAAAAGTGCTTAAGAGTGTAATAGCTAGGGTTATTGGTACACAGAAAGTGCTCTGTATATTTTCTTTGGACTAATTTGCATATGCTTAAGATTCATGGGAGCTTAATACAAATTTGCAGGTTCAATAACGCATGCCTTGGGTGTCTGTTATGTGTGTGGTGCTGCACTTGTGCTGTGTGGGGAATAACGGCATAGGGCAGCGCTCTGCCTTCTGAGAGGATGCAGTCTACTTGAGGTGGCGAGGCAAAATCAGCAGCCCGAGAATCAAGGAAAGCTGGACCAGGAAGACATGATTGGAAGTATTTGGAAAATCTTCCAGACAAAAGCAAGGGGGAAGACCGGTGATAGGAAATAAATGTGAAAATACGTTCTTTCATTTGACAAAAGTGGAATGGGTCCCCACTTTGTCCGGCCACCACGCTATGCCTGGGGAGGGTGACAATGAACAAGGTTGTCATGTCCCTGTCCTCACCATTGACAGCAAAGTTACCGAGTAACCCAGTGCCCTGTGTGATGGGCAGGTGGGATGTGCTGTGGAACCACAGCAGGGAGGGGTCCGCGGAGGCTTTCTGGAACTAATGTTTACTGAGTTCCAGAGAAATTAGTGGGAATTATCCAAATAAAGGTTAGGAGAAGAAAGTCCCAGACAGACGGGCCAGCACTCTGTCGGCAGCGAGGAAGATGGAGGCAGAGGCAATATTGGCGGGATTGAGAGGAGTTAGGAGGTTGTTGAAGCGGTAGACACTGGTTAATTAGAATGCAGATTCGGCAGGGCTCGGCTGGAGAGAAGGGGAGCAGGAGGAGCAGTGAATGAGTCTGGGTCTTCGGCTTGAGCTCTGAGGCAGATATCGGGTAATTGCATGGATCCGTCTTGTTCCAATAATTGGTATAAGAAAGGAGGAGCAGGTTTAGAAAACTGGAGAGAAGGAGCTGAGTTTTAGACATTGTGAGTTTGGGATGCCCCCTAGCCGTCTGGGTGGAGACACCCAGTGAGCAGATGTGTGCGTGGAGCACGTCATACAGTCGGCCAGCCTTCAGCACGGGTCACTCAGTGAGCTGGGGAAGGTGTTGAACGTTGTCAACTAAAATGTCCTACACACAGAAAGTCCAAAGGAGTCGAGAAAAACAGGCGGGCTTGGCACTGTAGTCGAAGCACCCAGCCCAAATTCCTTTTTGAACCTTTTTTCCAAGAAAGTATAATACATAATGGAGTTTGTGCTTCTTGTTTGCTGTTATAAAACAGTTCTGCATGAAACAAAAATAAAGTCTGCCACAAATTTGGTATGGAAGAATAGCAGCATGTCAAAGGCAAAAAAAGAAAAAAAGAGAAGAAAAAGATTTTGGTTTAGGGCAACGTCAAGAAACTTGGTTACGTGTCTGTTGAGGCTCTCTGTGCTTGCGCAGGCAAGGTGGGGGGACGGCTGCAAACAGGACCCGCTCTCTGCCGCTTTCGTCCCAGTGGGGGTGGCGGGCAGTTGTAAAATTGATTAGGTAAATATATGTGTAATGGAAGGTTCATCAAAAACAATCAATAGTGAGAACGTGTAGTTTAGGCATACAAGGAGAGAGGAAATGCAGAATTCTGGATCCTGGTCACCTCTGGGGCATCAGAAATTCATTCGTGGCAGGGACACCCAGGCTGAAAGCTGCTGGTTTCTCACCCGAGTGGTGGATTCACAGGTGTTCGTTACATTATGTTTAAAAACTTGTGTATGCGTTACATTAAAAATTAATTTTGGCAAAATACACACAACATAAAATTTACCATCTTAACCATTTTTACGTAGGTTTTGAATTTATTTTAGGTGGCAATCTTGTTTTTTTTAGAGCAGTTTGACGTTCACAGCAAAATTGAGCACAAAGTATAGAGATTTCCTATATGTCTTTCTCCCCTCCACTGGCAACAGTCCACACCAGAGTGGTGCTTTGTTACATTGTTGAAACGACACTGATACATCATTACCATCCAAAGTCCACACTCCACATTAAGATTCACCCTTGGTGCTGCGCATTCCATGGGTTTGTATGACACAAATGTACAGTGGCTGTGTCCCTCCCCCGTATGGCATCATGCCGCGTAGTGTCCCTGCCCTGGAAGTCTTCTGCGCTCTGCCTGTTCCTCCTTCCCTCCACTCAAGCACTGGCAACCCCTGACCTTTCCGTTGTGTCCATGTGTTGTCTTTCCCAGCGTGCCACACCGTCGGGACCGGACAGCAGGGAGCCTTTTCAGGCTGGCTGCTTTCACTTAGCAATGCACATTTAAGGCTCCTCCATGTTTCCTCACAGTTCAACAGCTCATTTCTTCTTAGCATTGAATAATATTCCACTGTCTGGATGTGCCACAGTTTGTTTATCCACTCACCTACTGAAGGACCTCTCAGTTGCTTCCAAGTTTAGGTAATTATGAATAAATCTGCCATTAACATCTATATGCAGGGTTTTGTATGGACATACATTTCTTCTTAGCTGATTTTAAGTATACAGTTTAATAGTGTTAAGTTCATTTACATTGTTTTACAACCAATCTCCAAAATTCTTTTTATCTTGCAGAACTGAAACCCTGTGCCCATTAAACTACAGCCCCTACTCCCCAGTCCCTGGCAACCACCACTCTATTTTCTTGGTAAATGAATTTGACAATTCTAGGTACCTCATGTAATTGGAATCAAGAGTGTTTGCCTTTTTGTGACTGGCTTGTTTCACTTAGCATAATGTCTTTGAGTTTCATCCCTATAGCATGTGTCAGAACTTCCCTTTTAAAGGCAGAAATAGTATATTCCATTGCGTGTATATATCACATTTTGTTTTTTCATCCACTGATGGACACAGGTTGCTTTCACCTTTTGGCTATTGTGAAAAATAGCCAAATGAAAATGAGTGTGCAGATCACATTCAATACGTTACATTCAGTATATTATAAAAGCAAATTTTAATGAAGAATGAAGCGGGGAGAGAGGACAGAGTGATCTGAGAGTGACTACCCTTTAGAAAGGGCAGTCAGCAAAGGCTTCATTGAGAAGGTGACTAAAGTAAAGTCAGGGAGTGAGTCCTGCACAGTAGGGAAGAACCATCCGGAATGAGAGAACAGCAGGTGCCAAGATCCTGAGGCAGAAGCAAGCTTGGTGTGTTGAAGCATCAGCAAGACAGACCAGTGTGTCTAGGTAGGAGTGAGTGAGGCAAAGAGATGGGCTCTCAGGGTTAGACTATGAGAAAGGGTTACTGCTTTATTCTGAGAAGGCAATGTATATAAAGCATGAAATATTGTCTTGGTTGAAGTATTTCAGTGATGCTATTTGTATTCCGTTCTGTATTCTGTGTCCTCGCGGCAAAGATGCTTGTCGTGTCATAGCACATAGGAGCTGGCTCTGAGACTTCCACAAGCTTTGCTTTTGTACGTGAAAAAGCCACATTGCTCCTCATGAAAGAGGTGGGGTGCTATGTTAATGTACATGAATTCAGATGCCATTTTCCTATGGCACAATGTGCTGAATCAGAGCTATCTGCTAAGCAAAGTTTGAAATAATTTGCAATTCAGGTAAAATACCATCTTGAGGAATTGAAGTACCATACAGACAGTTAAAAAAAAAAAAAAAGCAGGTGATAGGTTAAGGGGATGAATGTAGAGCGATGCTTGTACCTGTTAACAAGGTGAATCCAGTGTCTTCCTTTTAAAACTCTGATTCATAATCACCCAGATGTAGGATATTAGGGCTGTGGATGACCGTAGAGCTCTTCACGTCCAGCCCTTGCTATTCACAGATGAGGAAACTTGAGACTGAAAGTAGGGGCACGCCCAGGATATCAGTGACCTCACAGTTAGGTACAGGCAGAACTAAGACTAGAAATCAAGGCATTCATTTGTGGGAATATTCTTGTCCATTGGGAAAGAACTCTTCTGCCTCTCAGGGTTGCATATTTTGAACACAAAATTGACAAAAGGGCAGGCCCCGCTGCAGGTGACGTTCTTTGTGCAATCTTAGTTCCTGAGCCCTGGCTTTTCTGGGCATTGTGCTGATGCTAGGGGGGTAGCATTTTGCGCAGAGCACCATGTAGACCGTGGGGAAACTAGCCTCAAAGTTCATAAAGCAGAACATAGAGTCTTTAACTGAAACTTCAGATTTGGTCATGTTTTCTTAAATATTCTTTGTGCTTGAGAATGGGATAAACTTGCAGGTATTCCCTCTGTTTTCCATAATTGTGCAAATCTGTAACAACAGAGACTGGGAAAGTGATGGGATTGCTGTTTAGGAGGATCACCTTCCAGCTGTGGGCTGGGAACAAACGTAACCTCCAAAATTTTATTGGTAGAATTGTAAGAAAAATAATGCCTTGGAAGTATATAATACTTGCACATTTTTAAAAGCGTACTCATATTTAAGGTATGACTTTACTTTTAAGTAGTCCTAAGAAATAAGAGTTATTTCCCCATTTATGCAGATGGAAAAACAGACCCCGAGGAGTTGAGTGACTTGGCTCAACAGGGTTGGCCAGGAAGGCCAAGAGTAGACCACCGTTCTCTCTGAGCATTGGTGTTGCACCACAAAATGAAATGGCTTTCAATCTTTTTTGATCAGCGGGACTCTTTTTCCAAACCCTGTATAATTAGCATATGAAGGCACTGAATTGCATGTTCTAGCTGGTAAAGAATAGCTATCGGGGTAATAAGCATGTACACACACACACACACACACACCTATGTTGTTAGGGACTTATGGGGATGAATTTGAAATCTTGAGTTTCAGGGTTTGCTGGAAACTGAGGATAGACTCTAATTTTAGGCATCGGCACCAAAAATCTCCTGCCCTCCCATCTCCAACCTCTAAACAGCCCTGACTTCTTTTTTAAATGAACTTTGTTCAGTTGAAAAAAACTAATATGTTGCTCTCCAAGCTCCAAAATTTCTTACAAAATTATTTGTGCAAATTATTCAGATGTAGCCCTTTAAAAGCTAATTTTAAAAATGAATTTTTTACAGAAAATTTATTTTCTTTCTCTTTCTCTGGCTTATCAAACGGAAGGGCCTTCTGAGCACCAATTGTGTGGCAATTTATAGATTGTCATCTCTCCAAAGTCTCTCTGGGTGCAAAAGGGTACCTCTTTTCCCCACCTTTATGTCTTTTAAAAGACTAGATATGATTTTTCTTTCCCACTTGTGGAAAATTAACAAAGATAATTATCCTTTCAGCAAAAGACAGCACACTCCACTCAGGGCTCAGCAGAGAACACCCATCTCTGGAAAAATGTGCTGAACAGGAAGGTTTGCAGACTGCACCACAGTGGCAGTTACCAGGGAGGCAGAGAGAGCCTGAGCGTTGTGTATCACTGAAAAGTCAGCACTGTAATATATTCAAGAAGACCTAAGGGTTTACTTTCCAATAAGCATGGAAAGAATCTGAGCACCCCACTGTGAGCTTATCGTAATTCTGCTTCATATAAAAAGTTGGTAATTAGTCCCTGAGTGAATAAAGTAGAATAGATAAGAGATTGATACTAAGAGGAGAAGCACAAAATGCTCTTGCCAGTCATCAAAATTTAAAGGCTATAGAGGAAGGGTTGGGGATGGCTCTGTCTGTTTACATACAATTTCCAACTCAGAATTTGTAATGATAGGGTTCATTAACTAGTGTTTTTAAATTGTATTAAAATGAAGCTTATACAAATTTCAAAGGAGCACACAGAGTGCCAAATGCAGGAGACTCTCAGATCCAGCTTAAAATGCCACGGAAGGACTGGGGGAATCTTGGTCTCGTATCAGTCTCTGTTCCTCCAGCTGGGGGTCTCTTGCAAAAATCCAGGTGTGGTGCGAAGCTATTGAATATGGGAAACAAACAGCAAATCTCAAAAATATATATTTCTGGAGATCTCAGGACACAATAATCATATGTCTGGATTTTGTTTTCTAATGTAATTTAATATCAATTTGTTTGTGAATTCCTGGTATTACAAACTCCTGCCAGCTATTCGTTACTTAATGTGGAATAAGGCTTGATTTTTATACAGAGGGACATCCCAGAGAAAATGATTAAGATTTTAAATTTCTTTGTAAATGGAATTCACATTCAAATTTTCACAAAAGGGCATGGATTCGCATAAAAACTAATTCCATGAGTATTTGCGGCACACATTTTTAAGTTTCTGGACTCTCCCTAAAAAATAAGTACAAGTGAACCACATAACACAGAGAAAATTCCAAGTCTTCTGGGGGATGTGGTATCATCTGTATTTTGATGCTTACCTTCTCCGTTAATTGTACGTCCTTGTGAACGAGCCTATAGTGGAAAAACCAAGGTCTACCTGTCAGGCCCAGAGACTCAGGATCCCGGGGACCGATGCCAATCCCAGTGAGAACATGGGTATATTTCCCTTAAAACAAAACTGACCAGTGAAAATTCTCATTTGCAAAACATGTAAATTAGGACTCGATTATTGAGATCATGAAAGGATTTACCACAGGATTTTTTTGAATAGAAAACACTATCACGTTTAAACCGTCGTATTTTATTTCAGGGAGAGATCTATTATATATAGCTCAAATATTTGGAAATAAGTTTCTAATTGGAAAAAGAAAGGTAATTGGCTTATAAGATATTTTAATAGGTCCTTTCACAGTTATGTCAATCTCGGGCAAATTAAAGCAAAGAGTAATTGGTGTGTTCTCCGGGAATGCCTTGACTGAAGTGTATTCTCACATCAAGAAGCATATGGTCTACATAGAGAAATAAAACGTTAAATGGACAGAGACAGGCAGTAGTGCAATGACCCAGCAACTAAATGGTCAGTAAGTGAGAGTAAGCCAATCAAAATTTCTTCCTCCTCTTATTTTTTATTTCAGCATATTATGGGGGTACAAATGTTTAGGTTACGTGTGTTGCCTTTCCCCCTCCTACCCCCCCCCCGTTAGAGCTTCAAGCGTGTCCATCCCCCAGACGGTGTACACTGCACCCATTAGGTGTGTATATACCCATCCCCTCCCTCCCACCTGCCCAACACCCGATAAATGTTATTCCTGTATGTCCACTTAGGTGTCGATCAGTGAATACCAATTTGCTGGTGAGTACATGTGGTGCCTATTTTTCCATTCTTGGGATACTTCACTTAGTAGAATGGGTTCCAGCTCTATCCAGGAAAATACAAGAGGTGCTATATCACCGTTGTTTCTTAGAGCTGAATAGTACTCCATGGTATACATATACCACATTTTATTAATCCACTCATGTATTGATGGGCACTTGGGTTGTTTCCACATCTTTGCAATTGTCCTGCTATAAACATCCGAGTGCAGGTGTCTTTTTTATAGAGTGTCTTTTGTTCTTTTGGGTAGATGCCCAGTAATGGGATTGCTGGATCAAATTGTAGATCTACTTGTATTGCTTTAAGGTACCTCCATATTGCTTTCCACAGAGGTTGTGCTAGTTTGCAGTCCCACCAGCAATGTAGGAGTGTTCCTATATCCACATCCACGCCAACATTTATTGTTTTGGGACTTTTTAATAAGGGCCATTCTCACTGGAGATAAGTGATATTTCATTGCAGTTTTGATTTGCATTTCCCTGATGATTAGAGATGTTGAGCATTTTTTCTTATGTTTGTTGGCCATTATTCTGTCATCTTTTGGGAAGTTTCTGTTCATGTCCTTTGCCCACTTTTTGATAGGGTTGTTTGATTTTTCCTTGCTGATTTTCCTGAGTTCTAAATAGATTCTAGTTATCAGCCCTTTGTCGGATGTGTAGCTTGCGAAAATTCTCTCCCATTCTGTTTGCTCTCTTGACAGTTTCTTTGACTGTGCAGAAGCTTTTTAATTTGATCAGGTCCCATTTATTTATTTTTGTTGCTGCTGTGATTGCCTTTGGGGTCTTCTTCATAAATTCTTTGCCTAGGCCAATGTCTAAAAGAGTATTTCCAACGTTTTCCTCTAGAATTCTAATAGTTTCACA
>CAUYPO010097675.1:0-17384 GCA_963574435.1 Cheirogaleus major | reverse complement strand
GAGTGCCGTGGTGTCAGCCTAGCTCACAGCAACCTCAAACTCCTGGGCTCAAGCGATCCTTCTGCCTCAGCCTCCTGAGTAGCTGGGACTACAGGCATGCACTCCCATGCCCGGCTAATTTTTTCTATATATTTTTAGTTGGCCAATTCATTTCTTTCTATTTTTAGTGGAGAGGAGGTCTCGCTCTTGCTGAGGCTAGTTTCGAACTCCTGACCTTGAGCGATCCGCCTGCGTCGGCCTCCCAGAGTGCTAGGATTACAGGTGTAAGGCACCACGCCTGGCCTCATATTATTGATAGATTTCTCTGTTAGTCTTCAAACTAGAGATATGTGTGAATTACATGCCACAATTACAGTATTAGACTCTCCTGAATTTGACTGTGTCCTCCTTACTTTTACCAGTGAATTCTATACCTTCAAATGTTTTCTTTTTATATGTTAGCCTCCTGCTTTCAGATTGAAGAACTCTGTTTAGCATTTCTTGTAAGATGGTTCTAGTGATGAATTTCTTAAACTTTTGTTTGTTTGGGAAGGACCTTATTTCTCCTTCATGTTTGAAGGAAAGCTTTGCTGTGTAAAGCGTTGTTTGTTGACAGTTTTTCAACACTTTGAATGTATGTTCTTACTCCCTCTTTCCCGGCCTTGTATAGTTTCCACTGAGGAGTCTGTTTCTAGACTAATCAGAGTTTGTGTATTATTTGCTTCTTTTTTCTTCCTACTTTTAGGATCCTGTATTTATCCTTGACCTTTGAGAGTTTGATTATTATATTCCTTGTTATAGTCTTATTTGGGTTGAATCTGTTTGGTGATCTCTGACCTTCCTGTATCTGGATAATTATGTATTTCTCTAGGTTTGGAAAGTTTTGTTATTTTTTTTAATACGCTTTCTATCTCTTGCTTTTTCTATACTCCCCCTTGATTACCAGTGACTCTTAGATTTTCTTTTTTGAGGTCATTTTCTATATTTTGTAGGCATTCTTCATTCCTTTTCATTTGTTTTTTCTCCTCTGACTATATTTTCACATAGGTCATCTTTACATTCACTGATTCTTTCAATGCTGCTTGATCCATTCTGCTCTTATATGAGTCTCCAATTCATTTTTCAGTTTAGCAAATGTGTTTCTCAATTCTAGAATTTTTTTTTATTATTTCAATCTCTTTGTTACATTTCTCTGATACAGTTCTGAATTACTTTTCTTTGTTATGTTGGAGTTTTCTGAGTTGTCTTAGTAGTACTATTTTGAATTCTTGATCTGATAGTTCACATATTGCTGTCTCATTCAGGTCAGTTACTGGCTTCTTTCTTAGTCTGTTTGGGGTGGTCATGGTTCTGTGTTTGTTGTTGTTTCTTTTGGATGTATATATATGGCTTTGCATTGAAAGATTAGTTATTCCAGTCTTTTATGTCTGGATTTTTATTTTATTTTTGAGAAAGGGTCTCGCTCTGTCATCCAGGCTAGGGTGCAGTAGCATGATCATTGCTTACTGCAATCTCAAACTTCTGGGGTCAAGTGATCCTCCTGGTTTAGCCTCCTGAATAGCTAGAATTGCAAGCATGCACCACCATGCCTGGCTAATTTTTAAATTTTTGTAGAGATGAAGTCTTGCTATGTTGCCCAAGCTGGTCTTTAGCTCTTCGCCTCAAGTGATCCTCCCATCTTGCCCTCTCAAATTGCTAGGATGTCAGCCAGCATGCTGGGCCTTGTTTTGGTTTTTATTAGATATGGTTGCTTAGAGGTTCTTTGCTGTTTGCCTGTCGAGTCTCCTTAATCCTAGATTACTTCCTTTTTGGGGGCTCTAGATTGTGCCTTAATCCCAGTTTTGCTTTGGCTCTTGTAAACATTTGAAGTGCTGGCCGTCCTGGATGGCAGGGTCCAAAAGGGGACCCCTCTGCTATGTGGGAAGTCTAGTTTATGCCTCCTACAGCATGGTACTGCTGTACAGCTACTCTGATTTGTCATCTCCTTTGGCTGAGATGAAGAGCAAAGTTTTGTGTTCTGGGGTTGCTAGTGTTATCTCCCAATTGTCTCTATCTGCCTTCAGGGGTTTTTCTTGAAATACTTCCTGTGGGTTGAGGCATGAATGGGAGTTTTCCTGTAAGGGAACCGAAGATGGTAGAGAAGCTGGCTGTTCATCTTGATCTTTTTCCAAAGTAGAAACTGTAAGTCTTGGGTGAGGTGGGATTTTCTACATGTGATGCCTGACAGATTGTGGAAGGGGCATTGCAAATAGAGCAATTCATTCTCTTATAATCTGCTTGGTTTTTAACTTCTCTGTGGCTCCAGTGATCATCTCAGCCTCAGATTTGAGTTCTGGGATATTGGCAGTGATAATCTTGGTGTTGGCTATATGTTTTTAATTTTCTGTGAGGATAGTGAAGCCAGATTGCTTTTAGTCCATCATTTGGTGACTGCATTGCTTTTCTTAGTTTGTAAGAGTTATTTATAATTTAATTTTGATATCACAAGTAATATATGAATGTATTTTTGTAAACTTTTTAATAATACACTTAAATTAAAAGTTCTTAACTGTTCCCCTCATACTTAGTCTCCTTCAATGTAGGTGTTGTCATTTAGTTTGGTATGTGTCCTTGTAGACCAGGATTGTCCACTAAAAATATAATAGAATTATATATGTAAATTTAAAATTTTATAGTAACCACATAAAAAAAGTAAAAGGGAGCAGGTTAAATAATTTTTATAATATATTTTACTTAACTCAATACATCCAAACATATCATTTGAACATGTAATTAATGTAAAAATTATAAATTGTTAATATTCCTACTAAGTCTTTGAATACTCGTATATATTTTTAGATTTACAAGAAATCTTTAGTTGTATGCTAATTTTTTATTATAAATTCTTGATCATTATTTAGATTTTATGATATTTGCAGTTAAAAAATAGATTTGTATACCCATGTTCTTCTTCTTCATTTTTTTTTTTTTGAGACAGAGTCTCACTCTGTTGCCCAAGCTAGAGTGCTGTGGCGTCAGCCTACCTCACAGCAACCTCAAACTCCTGGGCTCAGGTGATCCTCCTGCCTCAGCCTCCTGAGTAGCTGGGACTACAGGCATGAGCCACCACGCCTGGCTAGTTTTTTATATATATATATTTTTTAGTTGGCCAATTCTTTCTATTTTTAGTAGAGACGGGGTCTTGTTCTTGCTCAGGCTGGTCTCAAACTCCTGACCTTGAGTGATCCATCTGCCTCGGCCTCCCAGAGTGCTAGGATTACATGCGTGAGCCACCACGCCCGGCCCCCATATTCTTCTAAACATACTTAAAAATAGTCTGCTAGTTGAATTGACTTTTAAATTTTTATTTATATTTGACAGAACTAGTTCATCTTTTTTTATAAGAATTGATTTGAGTTGGAAGCAAATGCATATCAGTTTCAAATGTATATCTGTACAAGTAAATTTATTCAGTCTGTCCACTTGTTATTACTAACATTGAATTCCAAAGAGTATTGTATAAATTAAAAACCAGTTCTAAATTTCTCAATATTAATAAACTATTAAATTTTTCTCATAGTTTTTGTAGGTAACTTATACAACACTTAATTATAATTAAGAATATCTGTATATTGATTCATGTTAGAAAAATATATAATATCACTTATTGATTTATGTTATGAAAATGTTCACTTTAAACAGAATTTCCCCATCAACAGATGAGTGGATAAAGAAAAGTAGTATATATACACAGTGGAATATCTGCCTTAAAAAAGGGAGGAAATCTTGTTATTTGCAACAATTGGGATGAACCTGGATGGAATTATGAAATAGCTGGGCATAAAAATACAAATACTGTATGATTTCATTTATATGTGGAATGTAAAAAAGTGAAACTCATAGAAACAGAGATTAAAGTGGTGGTTGCCAGGGGCTGGGGTGTAGGGAGGTTAGGAATATGTTGGTCAGAGGATACAAAATTTTAGTGCAGGAGGAATAAGTTCAAGAGATCTATTTATATTGTACATCAGAGTGACTACAGTTAACAACAATATATTTTACACTTGAAAATTGCTAAGAGAGTAGATTTTAAGTGTTTTCACCACAAAAAATTATGTGGAAGCAATGCATATGTTAAAGAGCTTGATTTAGCTATTTCATTTGTTTTTTTTTTTTTTTTTTGAGACAGTCTCTTGCCCGGGCTAGAGTGCCATGGCATCAGCCTAGCTCACAGCAACCACAGACTCCTGGGCTCAAGTGTCTTCCTTCCTCAGCCTCCCAAGTAGCCGAGACTACAGGTGCTCGCCACCACGCCTGGCTAATTTTTTGTTTCTATTTTTTATTGGCCAGCTAAGTTTTTCTATTTTTAGTAGAGATGGTATCTCACTCTTGGTCAGGCTGGTCTCGAACTCCTGACCTCAAGCAACCCTCCTGCCTCGGCCTCTCAGAGTGCTAGGATTACAGGCATGAGCCACCATGCCCATCCTGAGTTAGCCATTTCATAAGGTAAATATATATATCAAAACATGTTGTACACCATAAATATGTACAACTTTTACTTGTTAATTTAAAAAAACACAAAATAAAAAATCTAAGTTATCTGTCTAACTTAGGTCTCTTATAAATAAGCCCTCCTTTTCCTTGGAGTATCCCATTTACTTCATACATATGCAGTAAGATATTGATGACAAAACATAAATTTTATTTCCATTTGTTGCCTTTGATTACTGAATGCTTGGCACGCATTCCTTTTGTTTCAAAAAAATCTTGAGTTGGAGTTATGATATTGTAAAATATGTATTTGGTCTTTGATCCTGTTTCCTGGATACAATTCCTAAAATCCTTACAAGCTCCAAAGTGATGTCTTTTTGTAGGCTAAGGAATGATTGATGGCTAGCAGCCCCTAGTTAGCTTCAGAATGGGAGCTGATCACCTGAAAGACCAAGGCATGATTAGAGAGTTGGGACTTTCAGCCTCACTCCTCCCAACCTCCAGAGAGGGGTCAGGGAGAGGAACTGAAGGTTAAATTGATCACTAATGGCCAGTGATTCAATCAATCATGACTATGCAATGAAGTTTCCTTACATATCCAAAAGGACTGGGTTTGGAGAGCTTCCAGATAGCTTAACACGTGGAGGTTTCTCGAGGGTGGCATGCCTGTAGAGGGCATGGAATCTTTGCTCTCCTTCCCCCATACCTTGCCCTATGCATCTCTTACATCTGTCTGTTCATTTGTATCCTTTGTAATATCCTTAATCATTTACCTGTAAACATGTTTCCCTGAGTTCTGTGAGCTGCCCTAGCAAATTAATCAAACCTTAAGAGGGTCATGGAAACCCTACTTGAAGCTTATTGGTCAGAAGTTTAGAGGCCTGGACTTGTGATTGGTGGGGGCAGGCAGTCTTGTGGGACTGATCTCTCAACCTGTGGGATCTGATAGTATCTCCAGGTAGATAGCATTGAAATTGAATTGGAGGATACTCAGCTGGTGTCTGCTGCAGAATTGCTTACTTGGTATGTTGGGTGAAACCCCCACACATTTGGTCACAGAATTCATGTGCTGATTTTGTGAGAGCAGAAGAAAAACAATTTGAGTTTTTTCACTCTTAGGCAGTATAATAATTCTTTAGAAAACTTTATGACTAAACCAACAAGCATTGTTAAAGAACAAAAAAATTATTCTATTTCTTTTACCACTTCATAAACTGGCAGTGATTGAAATCATTTGCACACATATTCCTAATGTTTTTAACAACCACATCCATGACAGTTTTCATAGTCTCCATTAAAAAATTTAACACAGTATTTTCCGCTCAATTCTTTTTTTTTTAAACATTAAGAAACTTTAAAATTTACTTTTTGTGGAAATGTGATTTCTCTATGTTGCTCAGGCTGGTCTTGAACTCCTGGCTTCAAGCATTCCTTCCTCTTCAGCTTCTCAAAGTGCTAGTATTACAGGGGTGAGCCACCAGGCCTGGCCATTTTCCACTTAATTTTGCATCAGTAACATACCTTCTTTTTAAATTAAAAACTTGTCCATTCTAATTTTTGAAACTAGAAAGATAATTATAATATAATTAGAACAGCAATAAATACTTCAGATTAATAATTATAATTTACATAGGGTATCACTAATTTGTACTGTCTGCATGAAATATTCAAATAAATACATTACAATGTTATACCAGTGCATAGAAGAAAAATCATTCAAACTGAATCAGTTTGTTAATATTTACTACTGTGTTTCCCTGAAAATAAGACAGGGTCTTATATTTATTTTTCCTCAAGAAGACACCCTAGGGCTTGTTTTCAGGGGATGTGTTTTTTTTTTTTTTTTAAGTAGGGTACAACAATCTACATTTATTCAAATATAATTAAGTCGTCCTCTTCTGGAACATCATTATAACTCTCCAAACCCCGAATTCCATCCTGAATTTCTTGCGACTCTATTTCCTTTAGAACCATTGGCCTCAATCTCTCAAGTCGAGCAATAGAGCTCTCATGGGGCAGATGAGAAGGGCTGCTCCTCTTCTTTACCGCTCCGCAACGAAATGCATGGGTTGTGCAGATACACTGCGTAGCCACGCCCATCACTAAGTCTTATTTTTGGGGTAGGGCTTACATTGCACAAATGCTTAGAAATCCTGCTAGGGCTTATTTTATGGGTAGGTCTTATTTTCAGGGAAACACGGTACATAATGAGCGCGATGTGCACCATCTGGGGGATGGACACGCTTGAAGCTCTGACTGGGGGGGACAAGGGCAACATATGTAACCTAAACATTTGTACCCCCATAATATGCAGAAATAAAAACAAAGAAAAAAGAACAAGGTATTAGAAACCTTAAGTAGAGCAATACAGATAAATAAAAAGGTATAAGGCTTGAACAGGAAGAAACAAAACTCATTCACAAATGATATGACTATGCGTGTAGAATAAATTTAGCAAGTTTACTGGATTCAAAATAAATTGTATTTCTATGTATCAGCAACAAACAGAAAGTGAAATAAATATTAAAGGCATCATTTACAACAGCATCAAAAACATCAAGTACCTAGGAATAAATCTAACAATATGTATTTAAGAACTCTATATGGAAAACTGTAAAAAATACTGAGAAAATGAAATAAGATCTAAATCAACAAAAATATATACATGTTCAATGTTTCAAAGACTCAGTATTATAAAGATGTCTTTTTTCCCCAAAATTAATCTATATAGTCAATCCCAATAAAAATCACAAGTATTTTTATATTAAAACAAAAAGGATCAAAAATAGCCCAGACTCTCTCCTAGATGCTGATGTACTATAAAGTAGACTAAGTTCATATCCTGTGGTTCACAAAGGATTCTTGGAGAAATTCAGGGGTCTGTGAACTTGGATGGGAAAAAAAAAGTACACCTAACTAAAACAGCCCCTCCTTAGCCCTTCCTTAGCCCTTCCATAATTCCAATTATGAATGTAGGCAACATACCACAGAACATGTAAGCAGTACCTTTCGCTTTGTCAGGAATTGAAATCAGATGTTTTTCTTGCAGATATCTCAAAATGTTGTCAATGCTCATCACTACTTCATCATGATAGTGGTTATTATTATACTTGCACTAGATCTTACAAAAGTACATATACTTGTTTTTTATATTTGATAACTGTATGTCAATATAACTCATTTCCCTGGTAATCCTATATGCTTTTTTAAAATCCTTTGTGTTTTACCTTATGAATTTAAAAATATTATGTTGAGAAGGAGTGCATAGGTTTTATCAGAGTGGCAAAGAGGCGCATGGCTCAAAGAAGGGGAAGAACCATATTATAAAGATATGGTCATTAAGACGCTGTGATACTGAGAAGGGACAAACAGACCTATAGAACAGAATAAAGATCCCAGAGATGAATACATACATTTGATTTGTTGCAGAGTGGTGGAGAAAAGATTTTTTTTTTTTTTTTTTTGAGGCAGAGTCTCACTTTGTTGCCCAGGCTAGAGTGAGTGCCGAGGCGTCAGCCTCGCTCACAGCAACCTCAATCTCCTGGGCTCAAGCGATCCTTCTGCCTCAGCCTCCCGAGTAGCTGGGACTACAGGCATGCGCCACTATGCCCGGCTAATTTTTTCTGTATATATTTTCAGTTGGTCAATTAATTTCTTTCTATTTTTAGTAGAGACGGGGTCTCGCTCAGGCTGGTTTCGAACTCCTGACCTTGAGCAATCTGCCCGCCTCGGCCTCCCAGAGTGCTAGGATTACAGGCGTGAGCCACCGCGCCCGGCCGAGAAAAGATTTTTTTAAAAACAAATAATATTGAGATAATATATGTGAAACTCGGAGTTATACAAAAAACAACTCTGGGTAAATTATATACTTAAAATAACAGGAAAATCTAAAAAGTTTTAGAAGATAACCTAAGAGAATAAATCTATGACTTTAGGGTAGGAAATATTTTTTACAACAAGACACGATAAGCACTAATGACAAAAAGTTTGATAAATCACTACCTTAAAGTTCAGAACTTTTGTTCAACAGAAGACACAAAGAGAATGAGAAGGCAAGCTACAGAATATTAATAGATGATATTTTCAACACATACAACCAAAAAAGATCTTATATCTAGTATATATGAAGAAGCCCTATGACAGTGGCTCAAACCTGTAATCCTAGCACTGTAGGAGGCCAGGAGTCTGAGACCAGCCTGAACAAGAGCATGACTCTCTCTCTACAAAAAATAGAAAAATTAGCCAGGCATGGTGGTATGCACCTGTAGTCCCAGCTACTTGGGAGGCTGAGGTAGGAGGATCCCTCAAGCGCAGGAGTTTGAGGTTGCAGTGAGCTATGATGACTCCACAGCACTCTAGCCTGGGCAAAAGAGCAAGACCCTGTCTCAAAAAAAAAAAAAACAAAAAACAAAAAACCGAAGAAGAAGAAGCAGCCCTACAAATCTTACAAAAAGTACAGATAGCCCTATGGAAAAATGGGCCAAAGATGTGAACAGACATTTCACAAAAGAAGAAATTCAAATGGCCAGTAGCCTTTGAAAAAGGAAGTAATCAGGGAAATACAAATTAAAACCGCAAAACATACCACAACATATTCACTAGATCAGCAAAATTTTTAAAGGCTGACAATATCAAGTATTGGGAATCACGGGGACAAATGATGACTTCTACATGGCTAGTGGGAGTGTAAATTGGTGCAGCCACTTTGAAAAACAGTTTGGTGTGAGCTGAAGGTAGGCGTGCCCTATTATCTAGCAATTCCACTCCTTAAGTATGTATCTGAGGGAACTTGCACCAAGTGCACCAGGATATACATAAAAAGCTATTCAAGGCAATGTTACTCACAGTGGGCAAAATTTAGAGACAACAAAATGGATGAGTAAACTGCAATATATTCATATAATGGAATACTATTCAGCAATGAAAAAACAAGCTGCAGTAACACGGATGAATCTTACAAAATAACGTAGAGCAAAAGAAGCTAGACATAAAAGAATACAGGCAGCATCATGTCATTTGTACAAAGCCCAAAAACATGCAAAACTGAAATATACTGTTAAGGGATTCCAAACTAGGTAGTAAAACTACAGGGAAAAAAGGAAATGATTACCAAAACCATCAGGATAGTAGCTACATCTAGAGAAGGGGAGAGGAATGAGACTGGATGAGACAGAGGGGGAGCTTCTAGGGTCAGACAATGTTCTAGTTCTTGACCCATGTGTCACTTTATAATTATTTATGATTTAGGACCTCTGTGTTTTATGTACTTTTCTGTATGCACACTATATTTCGCAATTAAAAAGTTAAAAACCTGAAGCAAAATGAAAATTTGGGCCAGGTGCAGTAGCACGTGCGTGTTGTCTCAGCTATTTGGAGATCTGAGGCAGGAGGATTCCTTGAGGCCAGGAGTTTAAGGGTATATTGCACGCTAATCAGGCCTATGAATAGTAACTGCACGCCAGCCTGGGCAACATAGCAAGACCCCCAGCTCTAAAAAATTAATTAATTAATAAAAATTAGATTTAAAAAAAGAAAACTTGGGCCCATGGGTGTGTTTCTGTATTTTTACACCTTCCCAAAATATATATTATTTTTACTGATTCTGGTCACCAGCCAGGTCTGGGTACAGCTCTAAGGAAATTCTTCCTGATTTGCCCCTGCAAATAACTCATCATCACCAACATCCCTCCTCTCACCTCTCAACTCAATGTGTGAGAGGCAAATGAGAAAGTCCTCCCAGTTTTTCTGTTTCTTTCCTACTTACTGGCTGTGCCTGGGCTGGGTGACAAGACCACACACCCAGGTACACACGCAGAGCAGAGTGCAGCAGTGGTCAAGGAGGCTACGTGCTGGCTCTCAGGGACCTATTTTTCTAGCCAGCTGCTGGCCTCTCTGCTTTCTTGCCCCATTTACTAAACCAGGTTCGGCTACGGTGGACCACGGCCTGGACATTATGTTTATCTGGTCAGCTTGGAATGCCTTAGAGGAGAAATTTCCAGCTGTAATAGGGAGGATGCTAAGTGATTGAAGAAGCCCAAGGCCAGAGTGAGGAAAGACATAGGAGAGCCCTGAGGTCTATATAGACCTAGAAATTGGACCAACCTGAGCTACAAACTTCCTCTGCAATGGCATCCTTCCAAAGCCTCAGCAATCTGGGCCAAAGAAGCACATAGTGGCCATCCCTTTTCAGCAACTCATATTTCCAGATCTGCTGGGAATCTCCACATAAATGTCCAGTGAGCACCTCTAATTCACACGGCTAAAACTGAAGCCATGCTTTCTTCCTAAATCTACCCTTCCTCTGGCACTCTCTAACCTAGTGAAATGGAATGGCATCACCTCTCATCCAAGCCTGAAACTCGGGGCCTCCTGCTCACTCAGGCCTCTCATCCAACTCATGAGCAAGTACCACTGGTTCTACCTCTGAAACTCAGAGGGATCTGCCCACTTCCTCCAGCCTGTTGCCCCAGAGCTGACCGCCAGCATCTCTCACCTGGACTACTTCAACCATCCCCTGGGCAAGCAGCCAGGCTCCAGGCTTCCCCTACTCTTATGGCTTCTTCTTCTTTTTTTTTTTTTTTTTCCCTAAAAAGCTCGACTGAGGTGCCATCCTGCGGCTTCTTCACATAGCACCCAAAGAGAGCTTTCTAAAATGCAAATATGATTAAGTTTCCCCCTTGCTTAGAAGTCTTCAGTGGCTCCTTATTCTCCTCTGGATAACATCCAAACTTAATATGGGATATGAATGAATCTCTTTTTGGTCTTATCTCTTCCAATTCTATCCCTTACACACTTTGATCTAATTCTACTGCAATTCTTATACTTTTAACTTTAAAAGTACCAAGCCCTCTTACTTCTGCACTTTTGTACATGCTATTTATTTCCTCTTCCTATCCCTTCATGACCCAACCCTCCCTTGGCCCAGGTAGTTCCTGCTTATTTCTCAAGGCCTGGGTTAAATGTCAGTTCTTCTGGGGATCTTTCCTTGTTCCCCAAAATCCTTTGTGTTCTTTCAGCATCCCAGAATGTCACAGTACCTTTCACAAGTGTTTCTAAAGCCTGTTTAACTGTCTGCCTTCCTCTTGATGACACAGGGATCATGTCTGTATTCTTCATCTTTATATGCCCCAGAACTTGACCCAGGATGTGACATAGAGCATGCATTCTATACATAACTGAATGAATGAGTGCATATATAGCTGTGGATATATAGGCTTTGTAAAAAAATGTAAAGATCAAGACTCTACCTTCAAAAGTTTAGAGATGAAGACAATCTAGATCATCCTCATCCTTTACCCAGAAAAATACCTCCAAAAGCTGGGTAACACTGACCATATCCAATGCCAAATCAATACCACTCACCCAGGATGGGACAAATCACTAGCTAGGGGTTCCCAGCTCAGGTTCACTCTACCATCCATGACTCAGCTCACACCAACACCTGCTTTGGCCCTACTTCATAAACCAGGAAGCAGCGAGATCCAAAGTAGAAAGAGTACAACCAGAACACACTTGGGAATAGGACTGAGCTGAGGGATGGTGGATGCAGCAGAGAAGAGCTCAGAATGAATGAACTGCCCTGGGCTCAGTGCTGGTGCCTCTGCAGGAGCCTGCCCTGCCAGAGGCACAGCTAGTGAGATTTGAACCTGCACAGCCAGCAGATGGTTCTACCTCATACACTTTCCTGCCAAAACCACTTGGGCCTGCTCAGCAGCTGCTGTCAGGAGCATGGGCTGGAAAGAAGTTCCTACCCTTCCTCCTTGATCTGATGGTAAGTAACTACAGAGGGGCAGCGTCAAACGTGCATTTAACTTAAGAGAATTCGACCAAGGGCCCCCACAAAATCCAGAGAGAGAGGGAGAGAGAATACCCTCTCAGAGCATGAGCAACTCAGAACTGGGTGAGAGTCTAGTACTGAGAGACTTGGATTTTCTGTGCAGCTGGCTCCTAAACTCAAGTCTCATTTCAAGTGGTGCTCAAAGAAACCTTGCTTAATCTTTCTTTCATGTGCCTTTTTTATTTTCAGTCTTTTACATGTATGTAACTTTAAAGACTACAATCATATTTTCTGTGTATACCATTCTTACATGTGTATACTACTATATGTTACACATTTATGCAAGCATCATAAAAGGAGTACAAAATCACAAAGACCTTACATTATGGTAATATGTGGATTTTTCAAAGTTACTGTTGATTACACACAGTTTCTATCTTATGTGTTGACTTTAGAACATGATCCCCACATAGGATACAGCTCTACCTCATGGGTACCATCCTCCAAGTTCCTACTTCAGCATCTGCCCCAAGCCAAGAAACCTTTATGGCCTTGTCCAAGATCCCACAAAGGCTGAGAACTCTAGTGGCCAAGCTGACAATGACAGACAGCCTACATACACTCTACCCCTTAGCGTCCTCACCAGCCCCTGGGCAGAGCTAAGAGATGTGGCACCCCAGGCACCTCAGGCCTGTCAAAAGGAGGAGGCTTCTAGGTCTGCTGCTGGCTGCTAATTTTCTTTTCTCTTTCAAGGACAGTTTTAGAATCACACTGGCCAGAAGGGAGGGATGACAAGGCCAGTTCCCTTCCCTAGCATCCTCTGGGGCCCACCCTCACATGCCCCCATCCAGAACAGTGACAGATGGGGAGATAGTCCACTCCACACTGCTAAGGAAGAACATGTTTGGGTTCAGTCTGCAGTTTTTCTCCCGCCCTGCCATAATCCCACCCTGACAAGAGGCAGGGGACCTCTGGGACCTCAAACCACCATGGAAGTATCCAAGGATCTCAACAGCCCAGACTTACATGTCCTTCCACAACCCTGACCAGCCTGAGGATCCAGATTTCCAAAAAACACAAGTAATTGTAAGAATGGTCGAATTCCTTTATAACCCCTTGCATGGATCAGAGTCCCCATTTTTCAGATGAGGAAAAGTGGGAAATCTCTTGCGAAAGCCAAACAAGATCACAGTTTTCCAGACTTCTTGTCGCCCAAATCCAGACTAACAGAACTTTCTGGTTACCTCTTAATTATTCATCACCAGAGGGTTTCTTTTCCTTCCCAAGTTCTTTTCACTCATTCTTTTCCCCACCCTTTCTCTCCAAATACCTAAACCCCTTCCACAGCCATCCTTCCCTTTTTTCTTCTCCACCCTCAATTCCCCCAGGGTCTTAAACACCTTCTTGAATCCCAGAGGATTTTCAAGAGCAGGTGGAGCATCTCCTCTTCTTAAAAAATGTCCTGTTCTGTGGCTCAGAGCCCCCTCCTCACAGGCCCCTCATCCCCCCACCCTTTGCTCACGACCCTGCTCAGGCCCTTTGTGACCCGCCTCCTTAATTTCCTCGCCCTCCCTGTCCCAGCACCAAGGGTCCCTTCCTGCGCGTAACCTGCCCCCAAAGTTTCAGACTCTGTCCCTCCAACCCTCCCTGGTGCGGCCCCCGCCCTCTCAGAAGCTCAGGCCTGACCCTATTCTTTCCAGTGTCCCCACCCCACCAGCGCAGCCCCCAGAGGCCCTGCTCCGGCGCGCTTACCCGACCAGAGCACGAGCTTGCCGTGCGCTTCTTCCTGGGAGTCCGAGTCCCCAGCCAGCAGCGTGGAGGTGGCCCCGTAGGGCAGCGCCGAGCCCAGGCACACGTTGTAGCGCAGCGGCTCGCAGGGGGCTGCCCGGCCGCAGTGGCTCAGCAGCGGCGGCGGGCCAGTCACGGCCGCGCTCCTTCTCGTGCTCCCGCCCGCGCTCCGCGGCCCAGACCCGGTCGCGTTCCCGCTCAAGGCCGCCCCCCGGCCCGGGCCCCCCAGCAGCAGCAGCAGCAGCCCCAGGAGCGGGAGCGCCAGCCCCCGCGCGGGGCGGGCAGCGGCCATGGCCAAACCCGCCAACTCAGCAGAAGCCCCGGCGCCCCCGCCCGCTCCCCGGAGCCCCCAGGCCACACGCGCAACCCTCGGGGCCGCGGAGGCGGCTCAGGCGACCTGTGCGCCCCGCAAGTCCGGGCCCGGGCCTCCCCGGACACTCCGCGCGCCACGGCCCCTCAGCGCCCAACTTCGCAAACTTTGGAACCAGGGGCCCATGTTGGGCTGCAGAGGCCCGGGCCGGGATGCACAACTCCCCAGCCCCTCGCCTGGCAATCCAAGTTGTCTTCAGCCCCGGGACCCCTCTGGACCCCCAATTCCCAGCCCCATTCCCTCTCCCACCGTTAAAACCAACTCCCGGCCGAGCGAGGGAGGCCGGCGCAGGCCGGGGATTCGGGACTGCGTCTCCGGCTCCGCCCCCGCGCCAGCCAGCGGCCCAGCAGCCACCTTCGCCCGAGCGCGCCGCAGCCCCCCGAGTTCTCCCCGCCGACTACCCGGCTCCTTTGTTGCTCTAGCTCGCTCGGCTCTCTGGAATGCATGGGCCTCGCTGAGCCAAGCCCGGCCCTCCCCTTCGCGGAGGCTGTGGGAGGGACAGGACGAGGGAGGGAAGGGGAGGAGAGCGGAGGGGAGGCGAGAGAGGAGGAGCGCGAGCTTCGGCCTCCTAGCGCCCGGAGGGGCCCGAGCTGGGGGGAATCCGGTGACCCTGACCGCCGCCGCCCCGGGCCCTGGGGAAAGAGATAGATGAAAATCGTGGGCCGGAGTTACAACTAGAGATAAAGCCGGCACCTTAATTGGTCTGAGGATCGCTCAACTTGGTGGTCCGTAGGGAGCGGACTTTTCTCCTGGTTGAGTGTGGTAGAGTAAGGGGATGCCTGAAGTCAGCGGCAGCTCGTACCCCATCCCTGCTGTTTCCCAGGCCCGCCAGTCTTTCCTGCTTTTGGTTAGATCTTTCAATTTATCCCAGGGCCCCATGGAAAAGAACTTGGGTTTGGGGTGCCCGCTTCTCCAAATCCTTCTGCAGTTGTCTGACTCTCAATGATGACCTCAGAGTCACCCACATAGCTACCCGGGCTGCTGTTACCTGTGGGAGCAGGTGTCTGGAAAGGAAATGTGCCAACATCTTCAAGACTTTATTGCTACGAATGTGTGCAGTCTGAACTGTGGTTTCCAGTGACTCGCCTTGGCGTGTCTTTCGTTGTGTCCCAAGGAAGCCAGTCCCTCTTTGATGGCCCTTGTTGCTCATGCGCCTGAGGAAGTTGCTTCTGCTCCTCTTCCCCACTCTGCTCATTTTGTTTTTCCTCACTTTGTGCATCATGCTTTCAGTCACCACACTTAATTTCACCCTGCAGCAGTTTTCCTGCATAACCAACCAAGTATGACCCCGTGTAACCAAGGGTCCAGCCAGGAGAGTGGGCTTGCATTGAGCAACTTATCCACCTTGCTGCTCCGACATCACACCAGGGTAGTTTTTCCCTTCTGACCCCTGGAAGACTAGCTTATAGCCTAGCTGAAGCTGAAGTTCTGTTACCTTTCACTGTTTAAGAGCAAATTAGCTACTGCACTTTAGCTAACATCCTTTATTGGCACATGAGCCCAGAAAATGAGAAAGAGAGAGAGAATTTAATTCAGTCTAGCAAGTCTTTCTAAAATCTCGGGATGTGTGTAGCATGGTGACAACCTTGAAGAACTTGAGGACTTACATTTTACTGTGGAGACAAGGCTTGCCCTCAAGAAACATATATCATGACAAAGCAGCAAAGTTTCCTCCTCAATGGCAGGGGCTTTATCTTATTCTCTTTGTGTTCACAAAGCATCTAGTTCAGTCGGACATGCATATCAATCACTTGATAAATAAGCTGCCCAAATGAGGTGTCCTATGAGTATACTACAGGAATTTATAGCAGAGAGGTCAGTGTGGGTAGAAGTGGAGGCGATGGGTTTTGAATTCAGGACTGAAGTGTGAGCAGGAGTTAGAGGAGGAGGAGTTAGAAAAGTAAAGAGGAGTAGAACTGGCATCAGAGATGACGGAAACTATGACTGTAGCTCATAGCATGACTGGCTTGGCTGGCACTCAGGAGGTAGGGACCAAGGTAAGTACGGAAACTGATTGGTAAGAAGCCTCAATTGACAGATAGAGAAATTAAGGCTTACTTTTATTGGAAATTAGGAAACAGTGCAAATTTTGATCAGGGGAGTATTATTAATCCTTAGTAATTAATAAGCCCATGTTAGGATGGTATTAAGGGCAAGAGGCTGGAGACAGGGGGCCATTTTGAAGGAAGTCATTAGTGATTTATGGAAGAAGTGGAAATAGCATCAGGGCAACTGTCATCAGGGTATAATATTCCCACTGGAAAAATAATTTAAAACATTATAACCTATTTCAGTTATATTTTTTCTGTGTTATAATGAAATGACTGTCATAACATGTCCAAGTATGAGCCATAGAAAAAGTTGCCTTGTAGCCTGATATGACATTGATGCTCTTTGCTTTGTGAACTTTCCCCACTTTTTTTTCTATGTGGTCGTTACTGTGGCATTTTCTCAGTATTCCATATGTGCTCAGGCAGCCCCTTAGCTCTCTGCCTAAAAATGTCAGTGGGCAATTCTTCAGGTAGGAAGGCTCTACCATTCCTTGTCTGGATTTCTTGGGAGGTATGAGGAAGATTCACATTGTCATAATATAGCGCCTTTACACTGGAAATAGAAGAGGAAAATTAAGAAGATCCTATGATGTTATCTTCTAGCCAGAAGGCTCTTCCCTTCAGGGGAAAGGAGAAGATAATCTGATTTTTCAATTCCATGTGCCTGTATGCACACACGTGTGTGTGTGTGCGCGCGCCCGCACACACATGCTCCTGTTTACCAGGCTTTGGCATTCCTTCCTGGGAATCCTGCTGGCCTAGCAAAGGACAACAGGAAGGCAGACTGAGAAAATTCTCATGGCACTGCCTACTGCTACTGGGCCAGGTTCCCATCAGTGGCAGCTGCACCAACGTGCTATTCCACAGATACAAAAGGAAGTAGAAAGAGATTTAGGAATCCTGTCAGACAGCAGGTTTGGGAGAATAAGGAAAGTGCTGAGTAGGGACT
>CAUYPO010097673.1:0-76168 GCA_963574435.1 Cheirogaleus major | reverse complement strand
TCTAGAATTTCTTCCTTTTACTATTACCTTTACATGATTGGAGAGATATGCAATCCTAGGATGAACTTTTGAATTTTGTTCAACTGTCGCTGTCATCTGGCATTAATGATGGAGAAGACTAATGTCATTTGATTCCTGTTTCTCTCTTCCTTGTTTTCTCAGAAAGCATATAGATTATTTTCCCTGTTTTCTCTTAGTGTAATTATTTTCATTATTTTTTTGTCATTCAATGGACTTTTTCAAATTATAGCCTTAGATTTTTCAGTTCTGAGAAGTATTCTTATATTATTCAATATTTTTCCCTTTATATTGGACATCTAAGATTTTTATTCTCATTTTTCCTTCTTCTTTCTCTTTTCCTTTCTTTCTTTCTCTACAGCTCATTTATTTGCCTTTTTTTCTAATTTCCAGGAGATTTTCTCACTCTTGCCTTCTAAATTTTTAATAGACATTTTTATCTTTATCATATTTTTAAGTTTTAGGAATTCTTCCTTATTCTAAGACTAGTCTTTTTTCATGAATCCTGTTTCTGTTTTATAGATGCAATATCTTATCTCTGAGAAGTTTAATTTAGTTTTGTTTCAAAGATTTTTTTCTCCTCTGAATGTTTTGGGTTTTTTCTGAATAATATTTTATTGCTTGTTTTGTTTTGATCTCTATCTTTCATACAGAAGTTTTAACAAATATTTAGTGATATTTGGCTGTTCATTAACATTTATTGGAAAGCACTAAAGAGTTAATTGGAAACTGTGTGGGTGAACAGTGCTTTTGATTAGTGGTATATTCTAGAAAAATCAGGAATTAAGTCAACCCTTTAAGTAGGATCTCCAAATGTTAGCATGTGGGAATATTTTCTATGGAACTATTCCGGTGTTCAGAGAAAAATCATCCATTTTCATGCGTGGTTGAGAAAGGGTTGTATCAGCTAATTGCAGTATTTTGCAAAAGCTGTGGAATAAGGAGGCTGAGGGTCTTATAGGTCAAACTTTCACATGCCTCTGTTTTAGTCTTACATATTAAACTTGCCTCCATTGTGGCTAATATTCTTGTTAAATTTCTCCAAAATGTACACCCCTTGTATTTTCTGGGGGAGGGATCAAGAAGTACCTGCACATAGAGAGATGGTATCAAGGGGGACAAATGAGCTATGTATATACTTCTATAATACAAGCCACTTACTTTCATTTGTGTAACCTACCCCTACCTACTGAAGTACTTACAGACTTCAAGAGCTAAGTTTATTAGATTTTCTTCTTTTTAGGTTTATACCTCTGTAGGTACTTAGATTGCAAATTCCTCCCTCCCTCCCCCTCCCTCCTTCCCTCCCTTCCTTCTTTCTTTCCATCTCTTTCTTTTTTAAAAAACTAATATAGTTATCATCTAGAATCTGTTCTCTTACTTATAGAATGATTCAAAATATTCATCTACTGTCACTTTCTCTTCCATTTTCCTTGTCTTTGTGGGTAAATATATCTTTTTACTTTTCTACATTTGCTTTACTAGAGTTTTGGAAGAGAGAGAAGTTAAATATGTGGATCAAATAACCATGTTTAACTGGATGTTTTCCTTTCCTTTTGAAATGAAATAGGAGAAATAAGAAGTGATCAGTAAGTGTGGAACACCTGTTATATACAGAATGGGTTAAAATGTGTTGTAGAATCAGGAATTTGTGGTTGTCACTACATACTGTGTGAGTCACAGGTATGACTGTAGCCAGATGGCTTTTTCTGTGGAAAAGGACTGCTAGCCACCACAAAGCAAGATCTGCTATGGGTATTTGGAGATGAGAATAGCTCTTCCAGTTATTTGGCACTTAGGCAAAAACATCACAAAAATAATTTCCTGCTCTCTCAGATTTTTTTTTTTCAAGAGAGCATGCAGAAATCTTTTCTGTGATTCATAAAGCAGTGAGAGGTGTGGTTGGGAGAAGTGGGAAGTGATCAAATGTCAAAAAACCCCCCAAAAACAGCGAAGGAAATATCATTTCTCTTAGCTTGTTCTTGACATATTTTTAAGTTCCTTGGTAGAATGGAAAGTGGCATTAGAGATTTTATAATGGGTAGTTATTTATAGGGAAAAAAATGAACATTAATCCATTAAATAGTTTTGGTGCAAATGTTAGAATAGTGAGTAGAGACCATATTACATAAGCCTAGGAGCAAAGTGATAGTATAGGACTATAAGAAAATATACAATTTACAAGAGAAATTTATGCTAAATATGTTGATTTTTTTAAAAAAGAAATTATTTCTGATCAAATCAAGTCAAATATACTGCTGTTTATGTTGAAAGAAAATTATGACTATTGACAGAATTCTGTCAGGCAATGAAATTTGTTAGAAAGGAAGACTATATATTTCTTAACTGATTAGGTCAAGATTAGGGAGAGGTTGCCTCACTAAATTTATCAGTTTCATTAATAATTCTATGTTCTAATATGTGAAAATTCTTTATTGATTTAGAATTTTAAAATTTTTATATTTAATTCTGGTTATTCAATTATAATTATAATTTACTTTTTTATAAATAAAAATTATTTAGATCCTATTTTTGTTATATTGTATATGTATGTGTGTGTGTATGCATTTCATGTATTCCTTAACTTTGTATTGTTTAAATATGATGATGATATAGTTTTTTTTAATTTCAGCATATTATGGGGGTACAAATTTTAAGGTTACGTATAATGCCCTTGTTCCCCCTCCCCCCTCAAGTCAGAGCTTGAAGCGTCACCGTCCCCCAGACAGTGCACATCTCACTCATTATGTATGTATATACCCGTCCCCTCCTTCCCCCTCCCACTTGCCAATGTGTCCATTTAGGTGCTGATCAGTTAATACCAATTTGCTGGTGAGTACATGTGGTGCTTGTTTGTCCATTCTTGGGATACTTCACTTAGTAGTATAGGTTCCAGCTCTATCCAGGAAAATACAAGATGTGCTATATCACCATTGTTTCTGAGAGCTGAATAGTACTCCATGGTATACATATAGTTTTTAAGGGTATTAATTTTAGCTGAGATTCTAGAATCTTTGTTAAGAAATGAACACAATATTAGAGAAGTAGGAAAATAAAAAATGTTATGGGACAGCATTTTGGTAAGAAAAAATTATAAGATCCATACCATGCTAGGTATAATCTAGAAAAATATATGTGTTTAAGTTCAATCCTAGAATATTGTTTTTCAGATGAGAGGGCAGTGAAGATGTTTCCACATAGCCTGCTGACAAACAGCTGTCTCCAAAAAAAATCTCTGCTTTAAACGTGAGGTATAATCAGAAAGGGACCAGCTTGGAGCCTTTGTAAAGGTTCTTGTGGGTTGGAGGGAGATGGAGAGAAAAATACAGGGGGATAAAAAAATGATAAACCAAAGAAAAATGAAGACTAAACTCAAGGAAAATTATGACACAAATAAAATGAAAGCTAATAAACATTTATCCTTGAAAACCAAGAAATAATATAACTTCTGTCTGAGAAGAAGAGACAGAAAAACTCAAAGAAAAGACATAAAAGAAGAGAAAGAAAACTGAGATAGTGGTCCTTAGGAAGGAAATAGAGGATAAAAGTAAAATCTCAACAGAAATACATTCACAATAGAGAGAAGAGAGTGGTGGGCAGATTGTCAACAGTTAACCCAATGGAAGAATCAAGGCACTTATCTGCAACTCATTCTGATGGGGAAATTTCAAACAGTCCAAATTTAAATTTCTTGGTGGAATTGGCAGCCAAACCCCACCAAAGATTCTTACAACGACCTCTATTGCCAAGGCATTATTCTAACAACTAGACCTTAAGAAAAGGTAGATGGAATGGAGTGAAGCTAGCTACTGTCAGTAGGGGATGGGTTAGAGATTTGCTTAACAGAGATTAGAAAAATGAGAAAAAATGTTTTTAGGAAACTTAAATAGAAGCAAAATGAGAAACTGAGGTCATCAATGATGGCTCTTGTAAAGAATCTAACTTGTTGATATGTTTTTCTTTAATTGTAGAAAATTAAGTGTTAGCACAAAGTTTAATATTTTTACATTCTGGGTTTATAATTTTCTTTGATTACTTGGATGCATCTGTGTATGGTAGAGTGAAGAAGAAAGGGATGGAGCAGTAGCAAGAATCCTACCTTTCCAATATATTTCTCCTCATTAAAAAGAACAGCACTGTATATAAGCTACCACATCTAATAGTCCTGGGTGCAGAGATGTCAGCAGTGAGCCATTGTCACTCTAGGAGAATCCTGTATGAGTACAGCATGCTGAGAAGAAAATTGTGGATGCACAACTCAAGAGTGGAACTGAAATAACAACCTACCTTTTGTTCCTAAAAATACTAGAGGAATGGGACCCTTAAAAGGAATGAGAAAAATGACCGTTGAGGTTTATGTATTTATTAATATAATCTTGCTTAATACTCACAACAAACAACAGTAAATAAATGTTACTACTATTATAAATGAGGAATTCTCAGGAAGGGTGATAGAGTTGCTTGAACCACAGAGGATTATTCTGTGTGTTCCAGCCAGGACTGCAGCCAGTGTTCTCCATTTCTGCCGTCTATTCCTTCATCACCACTTGTGGCAGTGTCCTTCCATGTGCTTCATACTTTGACTTTGACCATTCAGGCTCTGAAGACGAGACACCTTTTTGGGTAAATGAATCCAGTACATAGGCTTATGAGAGCTCAGGTAATATCTATTGTTTTAGCTGGCTAGGGCTGCCATAAAGACCACAACAAAGATGTATTGTACCAGTTTTATTGGATTAGGACCCAAACTATTGTCTTCATTTTAACATGATTTCTTTAGTGTCACTATTTATTTCAAAATATTAAGGGAGTACAAATATATTTGTTACATGGCTTGAGTCAAGGCTATAAGTGTGCCCATCACTCAAATAGTATTCATTATACCCATTAGGTAGATTTTTGCCCCTCCCCACTCCTCACTGCTTTACTTCCACTGTGTTTTACTTCCCTCTGTGCACATCTGTGCTCATCAGTTAGTTCCAATTTAATAGCAAGTACATGTGGTGTTTGTTTTCTAGTTCTTTAGATAATTCACCTAGGAGGATGGTCTCCAGTTCCACCCAAATTGTTGCAAAAGGTATTATTAATTCATTGCTTTTTTATAGCTGAGTAGTATATCATGGTGTACATATACCACATTTTATTAATCCAGTCATGAATTGATGGCACTTGGGTTGATTCCACATTATTGCAGTTGTGAATTGCACTGAAATAAACATTCAAGCGCAGGAGGTGTCTTTTTAATAAAAAAGATTTCTTTACCTTTGGGTAGATACCAAGTAGTGGGATTGCTGAATTGAGAGTAGGTCTACTTTTAGTTCTTTGAGGAATCTGCATAATGTTTTCCATAGAGGTTGTAGTAATTCATAGTCTCCCCAACAGTGTATAAGAGTTCCTTTCTCTCTGCATCCACACCAGCATCTATTGTTTTTGGAATTTTTAATATAAGCCATTCAAACAGGGATAAGGTGATATCTCATTGTGGTTTTAATTTGCATTTCACTGATGATTAGTGACATTGAGCATTTTTTCATATGTTTATTAGTCATCTGTCTTTTCTTGAAAAACTTCTCTTCAAGTCTTTTTCCCTCTTTTTAATAGGGTTGTTATTTTTTTCTTACTGATTTGTTTGAGTTCTTTATAGATTCTGGGTATCATCCCTTTATCAGATGTATAGTCTGTAAATATTTTATCCCATTCTGTAGGTTGTCTATTTGCTCCACTGCACAGAAGCTTTTTAATTTCATCAATTCCTCTTTATTTTTGTTGTTGCTATAATTGCCATTGAGATCTTAGTCATAAATTCTAGGCTAATATCTAGAAGAGTTTTCCCTACATTTTCTTCTAGAATCCTTATGGTTTCATCCCTTACATTTCATAATCTTTCATCCATCTTGAATTAATTTTTGTAAGTGCTAAGAGATATGGATCCTCATTCATTCTTTTGCATGTGGCTATCCAATTTTCCAGCAACATTTATTGAATAGGGCTTCTTTTCCCCAGTGTATATTGTTGTCTTCTTTGCCACAGATCAGTTGGCTGTATGTGGATGGTTTTATATCTGGGTTTTCTGGTCTATTCTATTGGTCTATGTCTCTGCTGCTGTGCAAATACTATGCTGCTTGGGTTACTGTAGCCTTGCAGTACAGTTTGAAATGTGGTAATGTGATGCCTCTAGAGTTGTTCTTTTTGCTTAAGATTGTTTTGGCTATTTGGTCCCTTTTCTGCTTCCAAACAAAGCATAGGATTAGTTTTTCTAGGTCTGTGAAATATGATGTTCATATTTTGATGGGGATTGCATTGAATCTGTCAATCACTTTGGGTAGCATAGGCATTTTAACAATGTAGATTCTACTGATCCATGAGCATGAGATGTTTTTCCATTTGTTCGTGTCATCTGTGATTTCTTTCCTCAGTGTTCCACAGTTATCATTGTAGAGCACTTTCACCTCCTTGGTTAAGTATATTCCTAGGTATTTAATATTTTATTTTCTTTGTAGTTATCATGAATGGTACTGAGTGTTTGATTTGACTCTCAGCTTGACTGTTACTGATATAGAGAAATGCTACCAATTTGTGTACATTGATTTTTGTAACCTGAGACTTGCCGAATTTGTTTATCAATTCCAGGAGTCTCTTGGAGGAGTCTTTAGGGTTTTCTAGGTATAAGATCATATCATCAGCAAAAAGTGACAGTTTGGCTTCCTCTTTCCTAATTTTGATGCCTTGAATTTCATTCTCTTGCCCAATTGCTCTGGCCAGGACTTCCAGCACTGTGTTGAATAGAAGTGGTGACAATGGCTAACTTTGTCTTGTTCCAGTTCTTAACGGAAATGCTTTCAGCTTTTCCCCATTCAGTATGATGTCAGCTGTGAGTTTGTCATATATGGCTTTTGTAATTTTGAGATATTTTCTTTCTATGCCTACTTTGTTGAGGATTTTTATCTTGAAATGGTTCTGGATTTTGTCAAATGCTCTTTCTGCATCTATTGAGATGATCATACAGTCTTTGTTTTTGCTTCTGTTTATGTGGTGAATCACATTTATTGATTTAACTATTTTGAACCATCTTTGCATCCCTGGGATATAGCCCACTTGGTCTTGGTGGGTTATTTTATTTTATTTTATTTTTTTGATGTGCTATTTAGTTTGGTTTGCTAGTATTATATTAAGGATTTTTGCATCTATATTCATAAGTGATATTGGTCTGTAGTTTTCTTTTTTTGCTGTGTCCTTTTCTGGCTTTGGCATCAAGGTGACACTGGCTTCATAGAATGAGTTGGGGAGGAATGCCTACTTGTTGATGTTATGAAATAATTTCTGCAGTATGGATACCAGTTCTTTTTTGTAGATACGGTAAAATTTGCCTGTGAATCTGTCTGGTCTGGGGCTTTTTTGTTGTTGGAAGATATTTTATTTCTAATTCAATCTTGCTGCTTGTTACTGGTCTTTTCAGGAGTTCTATTTCTTCCTGATTGAGTCTTGGGAGCTTGTGTGTTTCCTGGAATTTGTCCATTTCCTATATATTTTCTAGTTTATGTGTTTAGAGATTTTCCTACTATTTTCAAATGATATTTTGTATTGTTGTGGTATCAGCTGTAGTATCTCCTTTTTTATTTCTAACTGAGCTACTTGGATTCTTCCTCTTCTATTTCTGTTTAATCTAGCAAGATTTTGAAACCAATTTTGTTTATCTTTTGAAAGAATCAACTTTTTGTTTCATTTATTCTTTGTATGGTTTTTTTGGTTTCCATTTCATTTAGTTCTGCTCTGATCATAGTTATTTCTTTTCTTCTATTGGCTTTGGGTTTGATTTGCTTTTCCTTTTCTTATTCCTGGAGATATTTCATTAGGTATTCATTTGTGATTTTTCTGCCTTTTTGATGTAGGTATTTTAAGGCTATGAATTTTTCCCATAGGACTGCTTTTGCTGAATCACATACATTTTGGTAGCTTGTGTATCCTTAGTCATTCCGTTTGATGAATCCTTTTGATTTCCATTGTAATTTCATTATTGACCTAAGAATCGTTCAGTAGCAGGTTGTTTAATTTTCATTACTTTGTGTAGATTTGAGTGTTTCTTTGGAATTGATTTCTAGTTTTATTCCACTGTGGTCCAAGAACATATACGGTATGATTTCTATTTTTTTTTTTTTTTAACATTTTTTGAGACATGTTTTATGGCCTAAGATATGATAGGTCTTGGAGAATGCTCCATGTGCTGTTGAGAACAATGCATATTCAGTTAATTTTAGGATATTATGGGGGTACAAGCATTTTGGTTACAAGTTATGACCTTGGCTCACCCAAGCCAGGATTAGAGGCATGCCCTTCCCCCATACAATGCTCACCACATACATTAGTTGTGAGTTTATCCACCCCCTCCCCCGTAACACCCAATGAATATTACTACCATGTAAACACCTTAGTGTTGACCAGTTAGTACCAATTTGATGGCAAGTACATGTGGTGCTTATTCTTTCATTCTTATGATACCTCACTTTGGACAATGAGCTCAAGCTCTATCCATGTGCTGATGAGAAGAATGCATATTTAGTAGTTTGAGGGTATAATGTTCTGTAAACGTCTGTTAGGCTAGGCCTATTTGTTCAAGAGTCATATTTAAGTCCAGTGTTTATTTATTTATTTTTTGCTTGGATAATATGTCCAGTTCTGTCAGTGGGGTGTTGAAAGACCCAGAAATTATGATGCTGCTATTTGTCTTTTTGCTTAGATCTAGTAGAATTTGCTTTATGAATCTGGGTGCTCCTGTGTTAGATGAATAAATATTTAGGATTATCTCTTGTGGAATTGCTCCCTTTACCATTTTATAATGACTGTCTTTGTCTTTCTCAATTATTTTTGATTCAAAGTCACTTTTATCTCATATGAGAATTGCTACATCTGCTTTCTTTTGCTTTCCATTTGCAGGGAACATTTTTTCCCATCCCTTCACCTTGAGTCTGTATGAGTCCTTGTGGGTTAAATATGTTTCCTGAAGACAAGAGATTTTTGGAGTTGTATTTTTTTCAACCATCCAGCCACTTATATCTTTTGAGTGGGGGGTTCAGACCATTTATGTTGATTGGTAGAATTGATAATGTGGGATGATATTCTGTTCATCCTGCTGGATAGTACTTTATTAATTTATTTACCTCTTGTGCTATTGTTTTATATGAACTCTGAGCTTTAGCTTTTGGCTGGTTTTACACTGGTAGATGTCTGTTGTGCTGATCCATGTATAATGTAATTCTGAGTATTTCCTGCAGTGCAGATCTGTTCTTGACAAATTCCCTCAGTGTTTGCTTATCTGGAAAAGTCTTTATTTATCCTTCATGTATGAAACCTAGTTTTGCAGGATATAAATTCTAGGCTGGCAGTTGTTCTGTTTAAGAACATGAAAGATGGGGCCCCAATGCATTTTGGATTTTAAGGACTCCACTGAAAAGTCTGCAGTTAGCCTGATGGGTTTTCCTTTGTTATTTGATTTTTTTGCCTCACGACTTGCACAAATTCTTCCTTCATGGTGACTTAGCTAGTCTTATGATGTGTCTTGGTGATTTGCCTATTTGCAATGAATCTCCCTGGTGTTTGTTGATTTTCTCATACCTGAGTGTCTAAATCTCTAGCAAGACCAGGGACCAGAGAAGTTTTCCTCAATTATTCCCTCAAGTAGGTTTTCCTGCCCTTGTGCATTTTGTTCTTAACCCTCAGGTATCCCTATGATTATTATATTTGGCCATTTTCCATAATCTCATATTTCTTGTAGGCTTTGTTCATTTTTAAAAACGTCTTTGTACTTTAGTTTTGACTGACTGGGTTAATTCAAAGGAATTGTCTTCAAGCTCTGAAATTCTTTCTTCTGCCTGATCTAGTTTATTCTCAAAGCTTTCCACTGTGTTTTGTATTTCTTTAAATGAATTTTTCATTACAAAATATTGTATTTTTTTAAATATGTCTTTTTTTTTTAGTAAAAACTTTTCATCGATTTCCTGAGTTCTCTGGTTTCTTTGAGTTGGTTTTCCATTTTCTCCTGGATGTCATTGAACTTCCTTGCAATCCATATTTTGAATTCTTTATCTCTCATTTCAGTATTTTCATTTTAGTTGAGATCCATTGCTAGAGGGATGGTGTACCCCTTTGTGGGTGTCCTTTTGCTCTGAATTTTCATACTTTCACAGAGTTCTTGCACTGATTCCTTCTCATTTGGAGCAACTATCACTTCTTGTTTTTGGATTTACTTTTGTTTAGATGGGGCATCCTCCCCACCTCATGTAGAAGGGTGTGTCTGTAGCATATGTTCAGTAAGAACATTTGGCTTTGCTTGTAGGTGCTTTGATGGGGGTCTAGGCTCTGGATGGATGGATGCCTTGGTTATAGATATCCTTAGTGTGGTGTTTTTCTTAGTTGCTAGTTGTTTGTAGGCTGTAGTGCTAGTGAGCTATGTGTGTGGGCAGATTCATTGTCTCTTATTGATGAGGGAGAAGGGATTTATTTGAAATCCTTTCTCTTTCCCCAGCTGTGGTCTTCTTAATGGTGTGAATAATATTGGGATGCCCAGTTTAATCTCTGAGACAGTAGGTAGTACTTGTGGGTAAGATCCAACCACATCCTATGTGATTTAGTCAGTAAATGTTGTAAAAGGCTATAAAAATTGACCTCCCTCTCAGCAGGTGGTACTTGCCAGAAGGAATCAGCTGCATTCTTGTTTTTGGGACCTGTGACCAGCTGTAGTCCCTCAGGAGAAGCTCTTGAATGCCCCAGGCTATGGGAAGGGCCCTGGAACTTCCAGGTGAGTCCTTATTCTCCACCATAGCAGAGGAGGGTAGAGACGTGAGGCAGGGCAGGGATAGCGCAATTGAGCCTGACTTCAGGGTCCTCTAAAGCAGTAAGGTAGCTGTCTTGGCAGGAATTGAAGGTCTGCTCCCAGGCCACTGGGAAGAGCCACCAGGGAGGGGCTGACGTGGCCCTGCCAAGCTAGAAAGTCTGCCTGTAGGGGCAGGGCCATCTGAGATTCAGAATCTGCCTGTCAGGAGTAAGTTTAGCTCTTCTTCCCTCTCCTCTGCTCAGTGGTTTTATTTTGGCATCTGCCAGGAGGCAGGAGCTCAAACTAGCTGAGATCACCAACAATTTTGTTGGGCTGGGAGCTTCCCTGTCCAGATCCCACCCAGGCTGAGAGCACAGCTTTCTTGTGGGGGGAGGGATGCTCCACAAGTGTTCTGTGTCTGAGACCCACACTGAACTCTCTTCAGTTTTGCCCACATGGGCTCCCTCACCTCCTGAGATTAACTCACTGATCTTCCCTCTGTGAATTCAGTAAACATGATTGAGTCCTGAGGGAACAGGATCTGGCTGGTGGGCCAGTCTCTGGGTCCCTGAAGATCAGTCCCTGAATTTGCCAGGGAAAAGTATGCTGGTCCTGAGTTGCCTATGGGGTGCTCAAGCAGGTTTGATAGACCTCTGCTTTGGAGTGTGCCCTGCTCTGATGGATCAGCTGGGCAAGCAGCACCTGAGAGGGCTGGTGAGAAAGGATTCCATAGTCTAAGCACCCCTTAGTCCACTGCAGGTCTTTAAGAGGAAAGTTTGAGCCCCGCTCTGTGGGGAGCTTCAGTGTGGTGGGCAAATCAACAGAGGGAAAGAGCCACTCCTGAGATCCCCAGCTCAATCATCTCTCTTGGCTGTAGCAGATGGGGGAGGGGCAGGAGAGAAAAAGAGTCTGAAGAGAGGACAGTTGGCACTCTGGTCATTTCTATCCCTCTCTCCAGGAGGCAGCCCACCCAGAATGTCCAAGCTCTGGGATCACACAGATCTCCGAGGACCCTCTGGCCCCCTGTGGCTCCTGTAGTCTGGGCTGGAGTTGGGAAATGTTTGTGTGGGAATGAGCAAGATGAAAACTCATGGGCTGAAGCTCCCTGGGGAGGACAAAGATGTACAGTGGGTGGAGAAGCAATATGGCACCTGCTGTTTCTGCTCATGTCTATAGTGACAATAAGTGACCCCAAGGGAGCTGGTAGCCTGGTGCTTTGTCCTCAAGAAGCTCCCAGTTTACTGGTGGCAGTAGCATTTGGGTTCATGAGGATAGAAAGGCTCTCCAGCATCTCAGGAGCCTCCTGACTGCCACAGATGTGAGGGAGGGAGAAACAAACTTCACCCACCCTTCTCACTGGACTCTAAGACTCTATTGGGGTTTGATCTCTTTTGATCTCTATTGGGGTTTGATCTCTATTGGGGTTCTGATATCTTTCTCCTTCTTGTTCTGTTCTGAAACTTCTTCCTGTGAAATCTCTGGTAGGTTCTGGCACTTTTCTCTCAGAATTATACTTGATATATATATATATATATATGTGTGTGTGTGTGTGTGTATATATATGTATATATGTATATATGTATATATATATATATATATATATATATATATGGCTGACCAGAGACATCAGCTGCCAGATCATCTCAGAAAGAAGGAAAAGCTTTAGATGATATCATCTAGATGATATCATCTAGCTTTAGATGATATCATCTAAAGCTTTTCCTTCTTTCTGAGATGATCTGGTAGCTGATGTCTCTGGTCAGCCATCTTGAAAATCCTCTCAGGCTAAATTTTAAAGACTACAAATATTGTCACATTCTGAAGTATAGGGATTTGGGTCTTCAATATATGAATTTTGGAAACACAATTCAACTCCTAATATCTCCTATCAAGAAGGTAAATAGCATTGCATACAATCAGGCAGAGAGCAGAAAGCCATGTTAATCTCGAAGGGTGCAGAGGCTCTGTACAGATGCTTAATTTATACAAGCTGGAGCCCAGGACCATCATTTGGCAATACTCAAATTTATCATCTCTTTAGGCTTAGGGGTAGTGAAGATTTGCCATGTAACTATTCGTAGCTCCACTGAGCTTTATTGTCTCTTATTGGTTGTTTGGCTCTGCTCTCACAACTGAAAATAGTTCCTTCATCCCAAATCTTTTTAATTTTAATCTTTTAAATTAAATCCTTTAATTACATCATTTGTTTCCTGATGATACTCTGACTGATACCTGTTTACCCAATATTCTTGAAATCTGTTGTACTTGATTTCTTTTGGGTTATGTGAGAACTTAAGGATACTCCTATGGCTATTCATTCATGATTCACTTATTTGAGCCCAGATGGAGTTGTTATTGAATTCAGGAATCCAGCTTTGGAGATTAATTGCTCAGAAATATTGAGACATATTATATTAACTTGTCTTTTCACTGCAGTGATTAGTTTTCTGACAGTTTGCTTAGAAATCTCTATTTTTTCTTTTTTTTTTTTAGTATCTGCCTTAATTCTGTGTGTGTTCAACAGCAGTACAGAGCCTGCCTTGATTAGTTGTCTGCAGTCATTGGAATAAAGGAGAGTTTATGATATAGTCTTTTTCTAAGACAAAAAAACCATCAAAGTTGAAGAGAGAGTCACACTCAAACAATTATTTATAACAATTATGCCTTGATTATGGATTACCAACTTACAAATTCCCTCATTTCAGAAGAGAATTTCTATTTTATGGCTTCTAATGGCTAAAATGGATCTAAGAGAGGGTAACCACTTCCATCTTTGTGTCCCAGTTGTACCTTGAGACCTACCACATCAAATGACCTTCTGTGTTCATCTTTCTCTTCCTTACCAGTCTATAAGCTCTTTAAATGAAGAAATGGTGTCTTGTTCATATTTATAAGCTTGAGGTGCAGTGCTTGGTTAGAAATTGCCAATGGAGGAATAAAAACAGAGAGGACAATGTGCCCCATGATTTTTTACTTCCCTATGGTGTGTAAACAACAGAAGTTCCTGAATATGCCCAGTAGAAAAATAGAAGAGAGTTGAGATGAGGACTGCTGGGTCTGCCACAGGCTTCTATGGAAAGAGGTGAGAGATGGCTCCACAGCAGCATAGCCTTACCTGGAGTAAGATAGACAATGTGGCCGAGCTTCAGAGAATCTAGAATTCCAACAAGTGGAGGGGTAGGACCAAGTCAGTGAAGGAAAACCAGAGAGCCTAACACACTGAAAGGACAGACTCTACTTTTTACTGGCTGCTCATGGCTACAGCAGGTGCCAGCAGGACAAAGGACATTGCCATGGAAGCTAGTGAGGGCTCAGAACAAAATTCAAGGCTCAGCATGAAGACTAGTTACAACTAATTCTACTGCCATCTGGACACATTTTCTTTCCTTTTCCCCCGTTCCTGGAAACTTTTATCTATTTTGTGGGAAAAGTGGCTTAAGTACCTTTAACTGAAATTTTGATATCTACCATTTCACACTCCCACCAAGACTGGGTGCTTCAAAGCATGCTGAGAACAATGATGGTTTTTTAAAAAAGTATTCTGTCTTGTTTTGTGCATTTGTATGTAGGATGCAAATTTTGAAATTGTTATGTGTATTTTGAAGAGTTTAATTTGAATAATCCTATAATTTGGGCTTATGTTAAAAAATGTTTAATTTTTAAGAAAGTAGGCAGCAGTTAATAGAACTATGCTCTGGAAGACTGTGATTATAAAACACACACTGACTTGTTTGCCCACCCAAATAAAACAACTGAAGAATTTTGGGGATCATTAAAAACCCATTTCCTATCACTATGATGAGATGTTGAAAGATTTAAATCCAGCAGAGTATTTGAAACATAGACATGTTGACTGTGCATAATAAGTATTTACCAATTGTATAACTAAAATAATTGTTTTGGAACATCAATAATAATAGCGGTGACATTGGATTCATTGAGGTCATTAGATATTCTTATTAATAGATCTCATAGGTAATGTCACTGAAGTAAAGATGACAGCTACAGTCTTTGCTCAGTTGGTCTTCTGCTCAGATTGAATTCACTCTGTATTCTCCATCTCACAGGTAACACCACTGAATATTGAGGTTTTTCGTTAGGAAGCTTCTGTGTGCCCATGAAGGGAGCTGGACAGCCATATCTGACATTTTAATGTTTTCAGAACCTGAATTTCCCTAAGTTATTTGGAGAGTTTTTGTTGAAGATCCAATTTGATTTGTGTTTTTAAAAAGTCCACTCTGGCTGCCATCTGAAGACTGTAAGGGGAGCAAAAATGGAAGCCTCAAGCCTGGATAAAAGTATCAAGAATTGATGGTGGGCTAACTAAGGGTAAAGGCAGTGATGATAGGAAGAGGGATTATAGTGGGGATATATTTTGGAGAAAGTGCTGATAAGACTTGGTTTGGGAGTTAATGGTGAGGGAAAGGGATGGATTAAGGATATAGTTCAGAATTTTCTTTGGCAGCTGTGATGGGAAGGTAGTCTGCTATTACTAAAAGGGAGAAACAAGTTTGGGAATAGAAATCAGGAAATTTATTTTGAAAATGTTAAATTTGAGATAACTATAGATATGTAAGTAGAGATACCAATAAAATGGGCATTGTATTTTGAGTCTAGAATCCTAGAGAGAGGTAAGGACTAGAGATACGGAAGCCACATAACACTGCCAAATAATAAAAATAAGAACTAACACTGCTTACTAAATGTCACACAATGTTTTAAATGCTTTACCTATATTTATTCATTTAATTATCATAACAACCCTAAATTATTATACCGATTGTATAAACAGGCACACAGTAGTTGGAGCTGGAATTTGAATACTTGTCAGCCTGACACCAAATACTCTTTCACTCTTTCAGAATCCTGAAAAATATTGTGATATCCTCATGCCAGATTGGGTGGAAACAAGAGAGCCATGGATGTGGCAGTTACAGAGAAACAACTGTAGGTCCTGGACTCTAATATCCGATTTTGAATTTAAAAAATAACTTTAATGTCTGACTATAAAGAGGGTTTTATGTTCTTTTGTTTTGTTGTGTTTTTATTTTTTTCAAATGATAGAATAGGTAGGTACACTTTTTTGGCATTTGCCTCCACAAAGATTACTGTGGAGGTGGGAACATTTGAACAAACAACTGCTGTTAAATCATATGTATTGTGAGAAGACGGCTTGTTCCAAGAAATCTGGCTTATACTATGTCAACACTTTTAAAAGTTGCTTCAAACAAGAAAATGAGGAAAACATAATAGAATAAGTTTTGCATCAGCATCTTAGAGTGGATTTTTGAGAATTATGAAATTTCAGGGCATAATTAAATGGACAAATATTCTTTCCCTTCCAAATCCCCTCCCTTCATATTTTCTTTTATGTCATAGATTCTCTTATTTATTTTAATATTTGTTCATTGACAGTAGCTAGAACATACTGTACTCATTCAATTATTCTTATATCTATTGAACACCTATGGTACTTAGGAGCTACTTATAAAAGGCTGACGATTTACTGTATAGTAAATATTCAATGCCTCACTAATGGAATTAATTGATTAATAATACAAACTGTGCAATTAAGTGAATACGTTATGGTCATACAGGACAAAGATCTATAAGTAGTCTCAAAAGGGAAATACCAGGTTAGCCCTTTTGAAAAATGTACTGACTCTTGTGTCAGAAGATTCTTTCATTTAAAAATGCTATGGAGTGCTCAACCTATGTGGTGGGGTAATGTACTAATCACGAGGGATAAAAAAGTGAACACAAGATAGCTGTTTCCTGCTCTGAGTGCCCCCCTGACACCTACCAGTTGTGTGACTGAGTAAATCACTTTAGGTCCCTTCCAACTCTACAATTGTGTAGAGGAAGACTGCGATTTAGCCTTGATGGACAAAGGGGATTTAATAAAAAGGGAGTGAAGACATTTCAGAAAAGGAGTGAAAAATACACACACACACATACACACACACAGACTTGGATTAATATATATAAATGAAGACGCCAAGCCTGCTTTATATATGTATATATAAAGACAAGCCTGTTGCAGCAATAGGTGTTTCAGGAGAAGTAGTAGAGTCTGAGGTTTTGTAGGTCATATTTTAAAGGGTCTTGAAGCTGGTGTGACAGAGACTGATAATTAGTTCCCAGGTCCCCTAGTTAAAGAAGACACAAAAGTTTAGTTGGGCCCAGGGCCTCCCAGCTACAGACAATAATAGTCAGCTTCTCTTGTATCAAGGTAGTCTAGTTTGGACCAATTGGATTATAAATGATAGAGGCCACTTCAATGTCATCTTCTTAAAGAAAAAGTGGCTCTCCTCGATTTCCTCCCTCCCATTCCCATAAGGAAGTAACCAGGTATAAAATATCCTTAGGTGACTAAGGGAAAGAGAGATTTTATGTGAATATAATTCTCATATTTTTTTCTTCAAACTTATTCACCTAATTGTCAGTTGTACCATTTTCAAATGGTCACTTTAGAATTTAGATGAATTTTTCTCATAGGTAAAAAATTACTGAGAATGTTAAGGTAGGAGGAGTAAAGAAGATAAAATGGGCACTCAACAAGTTTGTTAAATAGAATTGGTGGCAGAACTACAGTTTTACTCAGTTCTTCACTCATCATTAACTATGGTGCACAGATACGATTAGAGACTTTCATTAGCTAACACTTGTAGGGACAGTGAAATAAAAGTCATTTCCATATCAAATGGTTCATCTAGATGTTCTCTTTCCACTAGAGAGCACAGTCACTGGGGATGTTCTATGACTAGATTTTAACTGTAATCCCTATGTTATTACCAAAATCTATGTTTTCTTCAAATTGAAACATTTGATCCTAGAGCATTCTAGAAGCTTTCTACAGAATAAAGGCAGAAAACACATTTAATACACAGAGAAAATGAAGTATCCAATGACAAACAGGCCATTCCACACTTTTCAGGCCATGTTTTTCTTTTAGATTAAATCATCTCAAGTCTTTTTAATTTTCTTCAATCATATTATTTTGATTAAATTACTCTCTAAATCATATAAATTTCCATATTCCCTTTGACTCTAGTATGAAATGACTCAAGATATCAAGTGAAGACTCCACCTGTAAAAGATGGAAACAACATGGCCCCTAGTGATAGCTTCTTACGCATATAATAACAAAGAATCTACTCACCTGGAACCTCTTGAGAAAGGCAGATCAGGGCTACCTGTATACAAAGCTCCTGTTTTGATATGTTATGTGGTAGAATGGTTGACGTAGGCTCTCAGCAACCCCAATCTGCTTGCCTCTATTAACCTTGAGGTCTAAGACAATAATACTAATTAGTTAGTCATTTTAGACCAGCAAGTTATTTCTCATTTTCCCTGAGGAGGTTTTGCCCACTGGATAAAATACATAATGCTAATCCATGAAGATTTAGAAAGGACTTTAGGACATCCTTTAGAAAGGAAAATATGACTGAATGTTCTCTGTTTAGAGTTGAAAAAATCAAGACCCAGAGAGGCTTAAGACTGTATTTCAACCATTATATAAGATGCACATTATTTTTTTCATGTTAACTTACCTAAAACCAGATGTTTTTCTACAGCTGATATAAATAGCATCTTACAGTGGTTGTTGGCCAGGCAACAATGATGATGTAGTTGGTGGTGTTACTGGACAGCTGTTACTTGACATTTCATTCAACAAACTGCCTATGGATCATTTGAGTAAAGTGTAAGTCCTGCTTGTGGTCTAAAAACTTGTGTTCATACCTTCTAGTAAGACATAGAAAGTGCCAGTAGAAAAACTCATATAATATGTGTTAATGACTTGGAAGAAAATCTTGGAGTTAATGGTGAAGGATTTTCTTCAAGAAAAGCTGTAACACCAACGCCCATGACAATAAAGAGAGTGATAATGTTTGGGAAAATATAAACATCAGCTACTCTTAGTCAAAAATTGATCCAGGTCAATTGACCCTGACTCCTTCATATTTTCTTTTTTACACATTAAAACATTGATATGTGAAAAATATGTCTAAATAAGTATAATAAGCAATAATAAGCATAAAATAAAAATTCTAAACAATAAGGAAACATGTCATAGTTTGGCAAATTTTTCTTTCTTAGTGCAACATTCTTTCTTCTAAACAATTATGAATTTAATCAGTTTTAATTTATTCTTTCTTCCTCAGCTATTTTTCTCTACGTGAAGTTATTATCCATTCATACTCTGCCTGAAGGAAAAAACCAAATATTCCAATTTTGATGAAGAAATCTAATCTTTATTTCTATGATGTTAGCACAATATACTCACACAATAGCTTTGATCTGTACTTAACAAAATACATTTATAGCACTTTACAAACTTTATCAGTTTGGAAAACATTGCATAACATTTTATTAAACACAATACTTTATATATATTATATATATTTTCATAATTTTATTTACTTTAAAAAGATAATTAACTCTCTTTATTCAATACTTGGTTTTATCAATAAAGCACAGCCTAACAAAGGAAGAAATGCTCCCATTAGCAAATAAGATAAATAGAACACTAAGAAGATACCACCTGTTAGTCTGATTTATTTTAAATTAAGGTACCAGTGGAATGTAAACAAATTTTTTTTGTAATTTTTTTTTACAAAAGACATGTTATCAAATATACATGCAGAGGTCTGAGTTCTAGTGTCTATCATTATATTTCCTTAACAATGTGGTACAATTTGTTAAGTCATTAAAAACTGTAGCCTTTGGCACTTTGAGTAGAAAAAGAATATATCAATATCTATGTAAAGAAAAAAACTTCAATGACTAGAGAAGTACTTTAAAATCTTTTGTTAAGAAATAGGAAAGATTAGGAAATAGCATACTGCACCGGAAATGCTGCAGCGATTTTTGTTCTCCAGAGTACTAAAACCAGTCCACCTTTCCCTCTATGAACTGGCAAAAGCCAGCAGGAGCGTCATGATGGTGTTGGTGGTGGCGAGAAGTGGGGAAGGCAACGTTTTACCCCCACTCCCCTCTCTGAGAAAGAAATTGCCAGAAGGGATATGGTTGAGTCTGTATTTTATTGCCAGAGTTTTCAATTCTGCTGGTTTCAGCTAAATTCTTAATGCCTTAAGAGGTTGGTTTCTCTAGAAAGCTCTGCCCTTTTCATGTAGAAACTGATAATGATGTGATGCTATTCATCTCTAAACAACTTCTGTTACTTTTGTTTTCATTGCAAAGTGAACGAAAATCAGATCAACCAGCTCAGTTGTTTCCTTTTATTCCCTTGGCAATCATCAAGTGTATATTAGAATTCTTAAGAAATGGTGTAAAAAAGGTTTAATACTAAATTCCAAGAACCAAATATTTCTCATACTTTAAATTTTTAAGTTGGAAAACTCTTCAAAACATTTTGTTTTTAATATTGTTACCAATGATATTGGTTTCCTTTGATTTAGGCTCAAGGCTTGATTTAGGATAGGTAGCAAAAACTGTTGTTTGCACGTTAAGCATGAAAGCTGTGCCTATTCAGATATTTTGAAGCAATACATTCTTCATTTATACCATGAGATACTTTTACTTATCAATATGTATTTTTTTTCAGATTTTTCCTGTTGGTATCCAGTTAACAGAAATATTGTAGGAAAGAGGGTCAAACTCAACTACAGCGGCTCTAATTTATGGGTCATCAGATTATCGAAAAATGTAATGATCTGGAGCCAAATAGAATTTTCAGATTACTTGTTAAGATGGCAACCTAAGCCAGCTGGTTGGAGATATCTAAGGGTAAACTTGACCAACATTTCTGGCAATGTAACCCACAATGTCAAGTTTTGGCTCAGATTTCTTGTTTCTAAATTCACAGCAGTATATTTTCCTCAAGGAATGTCAATTGTTATTTTCTCTTTTAAAATAGAAGAACATATCTATAGCATCAAAAAAAAAATTTTTAAATCTGTAAATAAAGAAGAAGCCATAAAAAGCAAAATATGATCACAACAATTTCAAAAGATTCTCTAAAACAATGTATTTTTAAACTTATGCAAATTTACTCACTAAAAGATTCATTAGCAGTACCTATATTTAAATGAAAAGTAAGCAGCAGAAAAACTATGCAGAAAAGTACTAGTTATTCCCTTTCACTGAAAATATTCCTACACAATTTTTCATGTTGAAGGAAGCAGAATTTTGAAGAAATGCACATAAACCTCTTCATTTTTTGACTGTGACAGCCACTATGGAGAAGCTGGGGGATGTCCTATTCTAACACAAAGCAGCCAGCATCTTCTTAATAAAGTAGTATTTCTTGGACAAGGAATTGCACATCACTATATCACAGCTAAATAGAGTTTGAGAGTTTACATGGTATACGCACTATAATAATCAGCACCACCCATATTGAGTTTTAGGTGCAGATTCTGCAAAATGAATATATAATACTGCATGGCCTCTGCTGTAGGGAAAATCTATGTGTGTTCTGGATTCTTACAGCTAATTATAAAGAAAAATCCCCATAGTTGGCACATTCAGGAAGTAAAATAGTATACATTTGAAGGAAACCACTTTCTTTTGGAACTGCCCTCTGCAAACCCTTTTGAGTTTGAAGATAGGTCTGAAGAAAACGCTTCACATTATCACATTAGTTAGGTTCTTGCATTGTGCTTTTCCCTCCCCTTGATGTGAAATCTACAAGTTTAAGTGTAGTAGTTCTTCAAAGTTACAGAGTTCCGGGCTGATGATGGACGATCTAGTTTGGCGAGACTTCCCAATCGGCTGGAACAGAGCACAGGCAGAATCGATACGTGGTCTTTTGGGAGTAGCTCAAAGGATGGAATGGCCATCTCTCAGTCCTTGTAAGCCCGTGTGGGGGAGGTTCCTTTGTAGAAGATATTTCTAGTGTTTTCTGGGCTGTTGCTTCTTTCAGGGATTAAAATGATGTTGCCCTTTCTCCGCAGGGTGGAGTCGCGGGAAGAAGAAACGGACAGCGTCTCTGAGCCGATTTCGCTGCCCTCTACCGGCGTGACGCGGATGGTGGTGATTCCATGGTGGTGATGCTCATTATTATCAATGTTGCTTCTCTTGCGATCTCCAGAACCAAAGCTGTCTTTCAGGGACTCACAGCTTTCTGAGTCCCTGTTGAGATCGTTGAGCTCGTAAGTTTGGCGAAGGCTGCCCTTTTCTGGGGCTTTCCACTTCCAGGAGCCGCTGCCTTCGCCTTCGGTGGACGGGATCTGTATGATGGGCCTGTTGTTCTCCGGGTGAGCTTCGACCCTCACGATCCCACTGGGCTCATGGTCCGTCAGGGTTTTGTAGCGGATGGAGCCAGTGCAGGAGACCGTGCTGCCTTCGGTGTTCTTGGGGCTGCTTTGGAGGACGCCCTGCTGCTTGGACATAGCTATGACTTGCATGATTCGGGGCTGGCTGTTGCTTCTGTTACAGGCCACAGTCTTCTCAGCAGCCTTCAACCACTTGGCCCGAGCAGAGCTGCTTTTGGGGGAGGTGCTTATGTTTTCCTGGGTCTCCTCCGGGATGTGCACCAACTGTGAGGACCCGGGGCGAGACTGAATGGACACCCGTGGCCCTCCAGGCATGCTGTTGTTACACCCGGGGACTGTGCCAGGCTGGATCTTGAGGTACTGATTGCCAGGAGCATGGTGGTCTCCATTCACCCCCACCCTCGATGGCTCCGAGCTTGACCTCATTTCTATGGATCTGGGTGGTGACTGTCCGGGCTCAGTCTCTATAACTTGCAGGGACAACTTCCGACTTTCATTCTTATTCTTCCACTGGGTGAGGAGCTGCTTTGATCTCGCGGAATCCATAGACGCATGAATGGTTGCGTTTCTTCGGACAGGGTCTTCTACGGATGGGGTGTTGGCTCTCGGCAGTGTATTGCTGAAGGTAACCATGTTCTCCTTCCCCATGGGGCTCCGTGGAGTGATGATTTCCACATCAGCATTTGCTCTTTTGAGGTTTGTCAGCGAGCTAGCATCTCTGTGGTTGCGGTTGAGGATGCCTTCTGTGTGAGCAATTCCGTCGCTGCTGCTACCATTTTTACCAGATAAAACTCGGCTGGGGTCTTGATTGAGGTCTGTCAAAGATCTCAGGGCTTCTCTGTGCTGAAACATACTGTCTTCACTAGGCAGGAAATTCCCCACAGCATACAGGCCCTAGTGTTCAGGAGAAAACAGTAAATATCATGCACCAGAAAACATAGATACTAAGAAATATCCTCAGAGTACCCACTGAAGTGCATAGATAAGTATATGCTCCCTATACACCATTGACTAATTCAAATAACAAAAAAAGAAATTAAAATTATTTGGGGAAATAATTTGTAAGTTATCTCATAAATCACTAAACTAATATGCTCAGAAATCCCATTGGATGCTTTTGCTAATCTTATCCATTGTATGTTTTGAGAACAAAAGGCAGACAATGAATGAAATAAGGACATTTTTCTGCTTTTCAAAACTACTCATTTTTCTGGATTTAAGAACTTCTTGTTGAGTGACATCTTGAATGCCTTAAATGATTTATTTTACCTTCCATTTTCAATCATACTTTATGATGGAAAGGAGAAAAGGTGTAGATTATATAGAACAATAGATCATTCATAAATCATGATATCAGGTTTTGAAATGAGGTCAGAGAAATATATGGTTACAACTCACACTGAGTACAACCTTTTGTGTTCAGCACTGTATAGGGTGCTTTTGGAAGAGAAGGCAGAAACTGTCACCAAATTGGGGCACCCACATTCTTTTCTCATTTAAACTTGGTCTTGAATTGGGAAGTACTATGTGATCAATTTAGTACCACTGCACTAAATTTGAGCCAAATTTTATATAATGTTGTCTTCATACACCATGTATCAATTTTCTGTTTGTTTTAGATTTGGGAGGCAAAAATTTGGAAAAAGCTAAAGTTTAGACTCCAAATTATTACCATTTTTACACATAGAAGATCTAATCCCTGCTGAATTTTCAATTTTTGAGATGCTTGGTTTAGTAATAAGATCAAGCAGCAGACAAATCTTTGTGTGCTAATTTCAATAGAAGGTAACCACCATCTACTTTTCAAGTCAAAACAAAGAAATTTTATTGATTTTAACATTTTATAGAATGCTTAACAATGAACAACAAAATTGGCTTAGAATTGATAAATTTCCAACTTCAGGGCAGAGAGTGCAAACAGGAATGGAATAAGGTCAGGCTCTTGCCTGCCCAACTATTTTAATTCCTGGTTAAAATCTTCTCTTAAATAATATTTATCTATGCTTTCACCGTTAGAGTTCACCAGAACGAGTAGTCCCTACCTAATGTTCTATTAATAACTGTACTTAAGTTTGTACATTCAGGGAAATCTTCCACCATACTGTAAGCTCCCATTACATGTAGACTGTAAGCTCTGTGATATACAGGTATAGTCATGCGTTGCTTAATGACAAAGATACATTCTGAGAACTATGTCAATAGGTGATTTGTCATGCAAATATCAGCGTGCACTTACACAAACCTAGATGGTATAGCCTACTACACACTGAGGCTATATGGGATAGCCTATTGCTCCCAGGCTGCAAACCTATACAACATGTTACTGTACTGAATACTGTAGGCATTTGTATATCTAAATATATATTTGTATGTCTAAACATATTTAAACATAGAAAAGGTACAGTAAAAATACAGTATTATAATCTTATGGGACCACCATCGTATATGTGGTCCATTGTCAACTGAAACGTCATTATGGCATGCTTGACTATAGTTATTTGTTATTATGATATGAGGTAGATAGTTGTTAACCTTACTTTATCCATTGTATGTTTTGAGAAGAAACATGCTTCTAATATGCTCTGTAACTTGGCCAAGTGGCAGGAAATTTGAGATTCATTCCCAAATCTTTCAACCATAAAGCCTATGTGAATTCTAGGACACCATGATATCACACATGCACAAAGACAATGCATGAACTATAGGGTGGCAATTCTCAGCCTTTATTTCTTCTGTAACACATATTGCCAATTGACAGTCCCATAAGCAACCGAGTCTCCCGCACAATTCCTGTCACATGAATTTTAATTTGATCCCTTTCTCTTCCACTGAAGAAAGCAGATGAGTAAGAATAAGATTTAAAGTGACAATCCTTACTGTACTATTTTATAAAAATAAAAAAATATAAAGTCATAGCAAACTTAAGTACTTTCACTATATTTTTTAATCATTTTTCTTGTAATACCTTTCCCAAGTGCACCAAGACAATGATTGAGAACTGTGACTGTAGATAATTAATTTTCATTTCTCTGTCAGCTCCTCATAGTTTCCTCCATTATTGCTTTTTACTCTGCATGTCACTTGTATATGGGTATTCCATGGCTCCTTTTCATTCTTATGACCTGGCAATTTTATACACCCCAAATAACTACAGTGATACTTCCACCGGTAATGTCTATGATTTCCAAATCTATTTCTCCAGTACTGATTGCTCTTTTGAAATCCAGACACAAATATTCAACTGCCTATTGATTCACTTGAACTCCTCAACTCCCTTCCCCCCACCAACCTGTTCTTCTATCATGTACCTGGTCTGCTAATGAAGTCACCATCTGTCCCATCTTCCAAGCCAGAAACCTGGCTGTTCTCTTTCTTTCTTCCTGTTCCCTTACTTTCCACTAATATTTGCTCTTTCACATGTCCATCTCTTTGCAGTTTCTTCTTCTTGAATGCTATTCCTCCTTTCCTTACCCTAAGAAACTCTCATTTTTTTTTAAATACATCACTTCTGTGAAGGCTTTTCTAACTTCCTGAGGCAGTTTGCTGTTCCCAAAGCATTTTGTTCCTACCCTATGACATTATGTAACATATTGAAAGCATTTATATTTTTGTCAGTCTTTACATGGTAAGCTTCAAAAGAATATATCTCATTTGTCACAGTTTTAATGTTGGTTTTAATGTTCAGTATAGTTGCCTGTCACAGATTAGATATTGAATAAATGTGGAACGAATGAATGAATGCATAACTGAATGATATTAACAATTTCAGTTTCCTTATGCTGAGCATGTTTTCCTTAGAGGAAGATCAGGTTTGAAAATAGAGGACTGTTAAAGAATTCAGTATTAGTTGGATTGTAGTTACATTCAGGTGCTAAATTTGTGTTGTTGGGAAAGTTGTATAACCTCTCACTAAACCTTTGCTTTCACTAATATTCACTTTCTTCATCTGTAAAGTGATAATTACACTAGTCATAATAGTCCCTGCCCTGCCCCTATTTTGTTGGTATAAAGATAAAAAGCAATAATCCTTCTAAAATCACAATTTGGGGCCCATAGTAAGAGTTCAATAAACCATTTTATTGAAAGCGGGATATGTGTTTTGGCTTAGAATGGAGATGCAGCCAGGGACTTTTGCATGAATATAAATATATTTCTTTTTTTTTTCTTTTTTTTTTCTTTTTTTTTCTTTTTTTTTTTAATTTTTTTTTATTTCATTATATAATGGGGGTACATATATTGTTAGGAATACATACGTTGCCCCTACCACTCCACCCGCCCCCCATGTGCCAGAGCCTCAAGTGAGTCCAGTCCCCAGGTAGCGTTCATATTTCAAGTAAGTTATTATAGTGTAAAATATTCTATGCATGTTTTCCATTTTAAACTGTGGTTTGTCAAATAATAATTGTAAATTATTTACCAAGTACAGTGCAATTCCTCCTCCTATTAAAAAGCCACAATAGACATCAACTGGGTGGTTTTTATACTGAGTTATCCGTGTTAGCCCACAGATGATTCCACAGATGATAAAAGTGAAGACCAAGAGAGGTTTCAGAAGCTTAGATGAATCCGTTAATGTGGAATTGAAGTACATCTTAAAAATGAAAGAAGTGGGGTAAGTATGTTAGAAAGGCCATTTTATTAGTAAATTATAATCAAATAAAAAAGTTAAACTCAAAAGTCTAACTGGTACACTTGACATCAATTTTACTGTTCTATTCCCCCTACTACGGCTGTATTCTGTATCTGCTAAGAAAGGGAATGCATAAAACATTCATCAAATAAATAACATGTCTCATTTTAAAGCAGTAAAAGTAGCCATTTAACTGCTTAATCTCCGTGTAACTTGTCACATAATTTCAGTCCATTTTTCTCACCAAAGACTTCATGGACTACTGTATCCATCAGACACAATGACTATTCATTCTGCAACATTTATCAAATTTACATTGACCTGGAATTTATCATTGTTACATAAATACTGAAAGTAGTGTGTGTGTGTATTTAATACAATTCTTTCAGTTTTAGTAACATTCATGGGTTCACAGTACTCTCCCATGAAATATAATGTTACATTAAAGGGGTACAGAGCTAAATAAATATTATTATGATTGTGTAGAAAAATTCTTTTACTGTACTATTTTTACAGTAGTATTTGATTTCTGCTTTGAATGCCATTGTATTGAAGAGCTGCAGTGCTAAAGTTTACCATTCTTTATTACACAGGTCTAACTAGTCACCTAGAGACAACACTCCTCTGATTTTCTGTAGGACACAACTTAATAAAAAAGAACCAGTTACTTACCGAAACATACACAGCTGCAAAGGCAGCGAGGGTCGCATGTTGAGAAGGGAATGACTTTCTGCCAAAGGAAGACAGTCAAATTATGCCTTTGAGTTCAGATACACTGCTAGCCATCGTCTCAAGAACGTCGGGTGGTTAAAATGTTCAATTTAGAAGCCACAAAGCAATAAGCAATAACTTTAATTTCTGTTTAGTTTTCTGGGGAAAGACCTGAGCGATGAAATAAACACTGCTAATCACCATTAGTATTAACAAATAGCAGTGAGGTACTTTCCAGTATAATTAACTACTAGCTTGGCAAGGGGCCACTACAATACACCTTTGGAATGATGGGTGAATGTAAAAAACATTGTAATTGTTCTTCCATTTTAGAATTATGTCAATTTAAAGTAAAAGTTTATAAATAATAGGATTTAGAAGCTTTAAACTTCTTCTATGCTAATAAATATGATTTTATTTACATAAAAAATTTAAAAGATGAATTTATTTTCTCACAGCAGCGGATCTAAATGTGTTTTTTAATACTCTAGAAAGCACAAGGAAAGCCTCATTTTAATCAAAATGTTCTCTGTATATTCCACTTTACAATAATTATCATCTCAAGAATCATAGATCATTTTATTTAAACAATTTAAGGAGCAGGGAAGGAGAGGTGGAACATAGGATAGTGGAAGAGACACTGGAAAGGACAGTCAAAAGAAGAGTAGAGATATCTTTCAATGGATTTTTAAAAATGAAAAAAAGTAAGATTCACTTATATTAGTGCTCTCCTAATTATTTGGCACCACAATAAAGATTACCATTCAATACAGATAAGATAATGTAATAGGATTGAGAAAGAATAGAGGACACAGGTCTTGAATGTAGTTCCAAAATTATTGAATGGTCTGTGAGAAGTTGAATGTGTATAATCATACAGTATCAAGCTCTGATTCTTCTATTAGGTGTATCTATTAACTTATTTTTGGTTCTTTAATTGATATTTGGGAACTCATTGAATGGAAAATCCAATTCTTATAATAATGATTTATTGTCCCTTATCTCTCTGTAATTTATTTCTTTTAAGATTTTAATATGCAATCTCTTGTCATACAAATTTATTTTTACTTTACTGATTGAAAAAATTTAAGACATTGGTAGTTTCTTGAATTTACCTTATTTGCTAAAATGTAAGGTCAGAAGCTGTATAGATCTTTTAGGTTCAAAGAAAATATATGTAGTCCCAGATGTTACCCCTTCTCAAATTCTACCAAAAGGAAAAGTCACATGATTCTTTTGATAAAACATAAATGGTGATGATATAACTATCACAAATGCTTATTCTTCTACCTAAGCCAATACAAGACATATTGACTGTCAGCCATGGGTGACTGTAAATATTCTAAAATAAATCAAGTATAGTAACCTAAATTCATAATTATTATAGGGTAGATCACAAACTATGAGTGGAGTTTGGTGATATGAGGACTAATAGCAAGAATGTGAGGCTGAAATTTAGAGACAGAGAGAAGAATTTGGAATGAGCCACCAATGGGTTTCTATGGTATAGTCACTGAAGAGATCACTGAATTGAAAAGAAAAATAAAACCCAAATCATCAGGACTTAAAAGGCATGCTTAAGAGGGCACCCCAAGCAATTACTGAATAATGAAAACACTGATATAGAATGTTTTTACATCTCAGTTTCTAACCTGCCACTGTTGATAACTGTAAGGTCAGATCCTGAGCAAATATCTTCCACAATGTAGGAATTTTCCTTGCAAGATACATTCAGAGAGGTATAGTTTGGTTTGCACACAGTCAGAAAGTATGGTGCCTGATATCCTGTGGACAGTTGTATGATATCTGTAATGAGCGCTGTAGAGCACAGTCCAAATACATGAACACCTATAAGCAAAGTGAAATAAATTGTTACCAACTTGATGGTTAATGCTAATGTTTCAACAGCAACCATGTTTATTACACATTAACATGACAACCTTAAAATCTGTTGTGATCATGTTCTCTAAGTTCATTTTGAGAAGATAGTATAGAAAAGTTCCTAAACGTCTAAACAGATGCTTAAGGCCAAAATAAGGGCAATAACTATCTCCAAAGTAGTAATTTGAGGCACTTTTGTCAGTTTGGTTAAATAGGGCCAATTCTTAACATTGAGAAGTATAGGTCACTTGTCAGACACCAGAAGCTTGGTAAGGTGATAAACTGTTAGATTTGAGAGGGGTTAAATGTGGGGAATGAAGCTAAATTTAAAATAATTTTAAATTGCTTAACGTGTTTAACTTGCCAGGGCTCTCTCTCCCCAGTGGTCTCTAACCCTAGCCACAATTGCCAAACTCTGCAGAATCCATTCTAATTCCCTAAAAGCTGTAGTCCTACTAGGAATGCTAATTAAAACAGAGAAGAGAGAAGGCAGGGCCTGTTATGGACACAACAATCATATCCTGAGAGCCTGCTTGCAGGTTTGGAATTTGGAAATGTTCTGATATCCCTTGATTCAAATTCTTTTTTGTTGTTGTTGTTGTTCCCGGAACCACCAGTCTTTTTTTTTTTTTTTTTGAGACAGAGTCTCACTCTGTTGCCCGGGCTAGAGTGAGTGCCGTGGCATCAGCCTCGCTCACAGCAACCTCATACTCCTGGGCTCGAGCAATCCTCTTGCCTCAGCCTCCCGAGTAGCTGGGACTACAGGCATGCGCCACCATGCCCGGCTAATTTTTCTATATATTTTTAGTTGTCTGATTAATTTCTTTCTATTTTTGGTAGAGACGGAGTCTCACTCTCACTCAGGCTGGTCTCGAACTCCTGAGGTCAAGCACTCCTCCCGCCTCGGCCTCCCAGAGTGCTAGGATTATAGGCGTGAGCCACCAAGCCCGGCTAGCAGCAGGTTTTTGTTTGCCCTTGAGCTACAGATAGTTAAAGGGATGATGTTTAGGGGGCTGACTTTCCTTAGATACTATTAATCTTGCTGGCTGTATACAGGACTAGGGCCAAAGTTTAAAGAGGGCAGTTGAATTCCTGCTTCATTTTCTAGGGATTCAAAGAATAGGGTGTTACAGGGAAGTTGGGAAGAGATATGAGAATGTGGTGATTTAAAATGAAATCAGGCTACAAAGGAAAAATTAAACAAGTTGGAAATGAATCATAATACTTGTCAGCCCTGGCTACTCTTCAGTAGGGAGAAAAGGGAACATTTTAATTGAAAATTGTACTTCCTTGATCTGTAGTGTCACAAATTGTTTGGGGGTAAGACTAGCTGCAGAGAGTAATTGGCTTTGAAATGTAATGATTACCTAGGATTTGTTGATGTGTACATGACACATTTTAAAACTTTCGACTGATTTATACACTAATTCTCAGTGTTTGTTTTCTCCCAGGTGTTCTCATTGATGCCATGCGAAAGGGCTATTGGATTATTTTAGATGAATTAAATTTGGCCCCCACTGATGTTTTAGAGGCACTGAACAGGCTGTTGGATGATAACCGTGAATTGCTCATAACAGAAACACAAGAAGTTGTGAAAGCACACCCCCGCTTCATGCTTTTTGCTACCCAAAATCCCCCAGGACTTTATGGAGGCAGAAAGGTCTGTAGCATTTGCCCCTTCTTTCAGTTTGTTACTACATCAAATAGTAAATTTTTCTCGGTAGGAATGAGATTGTTGTCTGTTGAAAGATTTTTCTTTTTTTGGTGAATGGCAGGGCCTCCATTTTGGAAATGAGATGAAAAGGCCCCTTTTTACCATATTCTTTCTGTGCTTAGGTGCTTTCTAGAGCCTTCAGGAATCGGTTTGTGGAATTGCACTTTGATGAGTTGCCTAGTTCCGAGTTGGAAACAATCTTGCACAAGCGGTGTAGTTTACCACCCTCCTATTGCAGCAAGTTGGTTAAAGTCATGTTGGACCTTCAGGTATTTTATTTCCATATCATTGAACTTAGGTTCAAATGGATGTGTTGATTAAATTTGGTGATACTTTGATACCATTTTTTGAATAGAAACAGGAGTCTGTCCATTTATTTTTCAGAATAAAGGTCTTTTAAATGCATATCATTAATATCTACTTTTGGTTTTCTTTTATAAATCAACAACTTTATGTCATAAATTTTTTGACATTTATAAATATGGTGATGTTTCCCTATTTGTGTTTAATATTGGAGTATTTTGTTTAGGATGGAATAGCACAGGCAAACTGCAGTTTTTGTTTTTTTAATGGATATAGTCCTTTTTTTAAAGAATTAGGTTCTTGCTGTGTCTTCCAGGCTACAGTACAGTAATCATAGCTCACTGCAGCCTCAAACTCCTCAAACTCCTCAAACTCCTGGGCTCAAGCGATAAACCGCCTCTGCCTCTTGAGTAGCTGGGACTATATAGGTGTGTGCCACCACACCTGACTAATTTTAAAATTTTTTGTGGAGACAGAATGTTGCTGTGTTGCCCAGGCTGATTTTGAACTCTTGGCCTCAAGTGATCCTCTCATCTGAGCCTCCCAAAGTGCTGTGATTACAGGTGTGAGCCACCATGTCTTGCCTGGATATGGTCCTTGAATGGGCATAATTAAAGAGACCTTTTTTTTTGTGGCTCTCCCTTGTCAACTGCAAAGCTACAGTTGATTTTTTTTTTTTTTTTGAGACAGAGTCTCACTCTGTTGTCTGGGCTAGAGTGCCGTGGCGTCAGCCTAGCTCACAGCAGCCTCAGACTCCTGGGCTCAAGCAATCCTTCTGCCTCAGCCTCCCAAGTAGCTGGGACTACAGGCATGTGCCACCATGCCCGGCTAATTTTTTCTATATCTTTTTAGTTGGCCAATTAATTTCTTTCTATTTTTAGTAGAGACAGGGTCTCACTCTTGATCAGGCTGGTTTTGAACTCCTGACCTTGAGTGATCCGCCCGCCTCGGCCTCCCAGAGTGCTAGGATTACAGGCATGAGCCACCGCGCCCTGCCTAAAGTTGATTTTTTAAAAATGCCATTTGTTTTATTGGGCTGAAAGTGTTCTTTGTCAGAAAATATATGTTGTCAAATTACTTTTCATAAAACTAATGATAATTAGCACTCTTATAATCCCACGTTGTTTCCCACCATTTATGTTATTATTTGTAATATTTTTCTATATGGCATATGAGATATGGACTTCCATTCTTTGTACTGTTCACTTACACGTGTGTTTGAACATTTTTCTTCAGCTAATATAGTCCACTTATATTCTAAAAAATTAATCTCATTCAGTGAAATGAAATCATTTTAAGGGGAGCTTAAATTTTTTAGGAATTATAAGTTGTACTACAAGCTTACCATTCATTGCAAGTAATGCCCCTTTTTATTTATTTTGGTACTTTAATAGTCTTATCGCAGAAGTTCTTCAGTGTTTGCTGGAAAGCAAGGCTTTATCACCCTTCGCGATCTATTTCGATGGGCTGAAAGATATAGATTGGCTGAGCAGACAGAGAAGGAATATGACTGGCTACAGCATTTAGCCAATGACGGTATGTTTTTAATCAAGTGCTCTCACAGTATAAACTTATGTCCTATGTCTAGTTTTTTTGTTAAAACAAAACTTGCCTCAAATAGTGCTAGATATATACATTTGACTAGGTATTTCAGAAAGCCTGTCTTCCTCTAGTTCTATTTGCTTTTTTAAGCAATCTTATTTCTGCAGTTCTTTATGCTAATAAGGATTGGTTGCTAAGGTTTTTTTTTTTTGAGACAGGATCTCACTCTGTTGCCCGGGCTAGAGTGCCATGGCGTCAGCCTCGCTCACAGCAACGTCAAAGTCCTGGGCTCAAGCGATCCTTCTGCCTCAGCCTCCCAAGTAGCTGGGATTACAGGCAGGTGCCACCATGCCCGGCTAATTTTTTCTATATATTTTTAGTTTTCCAAATAATTTCTTTCTATTTTTAGTAGAGATGGGGTCTCGCTCTTGCTCAGGCTGGTCTGGAACTCCTGACCTTGAGCGATCCACCCACCTTGGCCTCCCAGAGTGCTAGGATTACAGGCGTGAGCCACTGCGCCCAGCCTAAGGTTTTCTAAATCTTTCCTTTAGTTGGCCACATGTGGTAGTTATGGTATGGGTTTAGGCAGGTGATCGGTGGCAGCTTTGTGGGCCATTTAACTGCAGTGTGGCCACCACCGTTTGGCTTGTGCCTGAGAGACATGGAGAAAGCTGATGTATCAGAAAATATTGGAATTATGAGAAAAGACAGTTATGCCATCTGAGATTTATATTTGGTCTTTTTGGTTTAATCCATGGGAAGAATTGGTTATTCTTCATGATAGAATAAAAAGTATATTGTAATCTTCAGATTTAAAAAGTGCTGATGACTCATTAATGGGCTAATGAGTCTCATTAACGAGACTAAAACTAGTGCAGGAGAGTCTTATTTTCTCTTCTTGTAAAGAATAGAATAGTGCATATTTTATGAATTTTTTTTTTTTTGAGACAGAGTCTCACTCTGTTCCCTGGGCTAGAGTGCCGTGGCGTCAGCCTAGCTCACAGCAACCTCAAACTCCTGGGCTCAAGTGATCCTTCTGCCTCAACCTCCCGAGTAGCTGGGACTACAGGCATGCGCCACCATGCCCAGCTAATTTTTTCTATATATTTTTAGTTGGCCTATTAATTTCTTTCTATTTTTTAGTAGAGATGGGGTCTTGCTCTGGTTTCGAACTCCTGACCTTGAGCGATCTGCCCACCTCGGCCTCCCAGAGTGCTAGGATTACAGGCGTGAGCCACCGCACCCAGCTATTTTAAGAACTTTTAATGTGAGATATAACATGCAGTAAAATATGTTTACCCATGTAAATCACCACTTAGAGTAAGATTTAGAATATTTCCAACATCTCAGAAGGTTCCTTTCATGTCTCTTGCCAGTGGAGGTAACCACTTCACTACTCTTGACTTCTCTCACCACCGATTGATTTTGCTTGTGCTTGAGTTGCAGCTAAATGGGGACTATGTATGTAGTGTGTACTCTTTTGGTTCTGGCTTTTTCACTCAACCTGATGTGAGATTGAGCTGTGCTGTTCTGGGTATCAGGACTTCAGGCTTTTTTTTTTTTTTTTTTTTTGTAATCCATTGTATGGAGATAATATATTTTGTTTGTCTATTCTCTTGTTGTGGATATTTAGATCATTTCTTCTTTTTAGCTATTATGAGTAAAGCTACTCCGAACATTCCTGTATATGTGTTTTGGTGTACAAATGTGTTCATTTGTGTTCAGGGATACCTAGAGGTCATATTGCTGGAGCATTGGACAGGCATGTGGTTGGTTATAATAAACTCTCCTAGTTTTCCAAAGTAGTTCTTCAGATTTCTATTCCACTAGCATCATATGAGAGGTGCTATTCTCAACATTCCTTGCACTAGACCCTTGATGATTTCTCTTTTTCTCCCCGCTTTTCTCCCCTCTCCAGGTTTTATGCTCCTGGCAGGTCGAGTCAGGAAACAAGAGGAGGTTGATGTGATACAAGAAGTCCTTGAGAAACATTTCAAGAAGAAATTGTGTCCTCGGTCTCTTTTCTCCAAAGAAAATGTCCTAAAATTGCTGGGTAAGTAGGCTAAACACCCCAGAGGAGTATGAATTGTGTTGTACTCATTAGAACCTAAATATCTGCTCTGTCTTGGATAGGTAAATTATCTATTGAGATATCCACACTGGAGTCTAAGTTCACCCACATCGTGTGGACGGAGGGCATGCGGAGACTGGCAATTCTTGTGGGAAGGGCGTTGGAATTTGGTGAACCAGTGCTGCTGGTTGGAGACACTGGGTAAAATTCTCCCTTTATTTTTCTTCTTTTTTATTTTTAACCCTCCCCTATTCAGCGGTTTCTCTTGGGCCTGTGCCAGCATGCAAGACCCCAAGCCAGCGTATCTCCCCTGGCTATGATGTGGGCTGGGAGATTTCCTGCCCAGGATTGGGACACTGGGTAAAATTCTGTGACAGTAACTTGTTGTGAGGGTTCATTTCAATTCCATAGGATTATTTGAATCATCTCTGAAGGACTCATGGAAGTATTTCTTGATCTTCTCCCCTCTTCTTTCTTTTCTCTCTTCCTTCCTCTTTTCCCATTTTCTTTTTATTTTAAAGAAGCAAGTAAGAGATCTACCATTTCTTCTACCTTCTGACTAGCTGCTTTGTGGACAAGAATGATTTCTTGCATCATTATCATTGGGGCTGTTTTTTTCTATTTAACTCTTTTAAACAGAGTCATTCTATAATTATAAACAGAAGAGCAGATAAAATAGTGTTTCTGGAAAGTCTGTAGGGATTGGATTTCTTGCCCATCCTTTAGTGGTTGTTGGTAGATCTAGGAAAGGATGGAATTTATGCAGTGCCTGTCCTTTCTGTATAAAGAACATGGGAGTGCAGTGCTGTTTTGCAGGGGGTGCCTTGAGCCTGGGTGCAGAGGTCTTGCATTGGCCAGTGCTGTCTGCTGCTGCTGCAATGAGGCTCTCACTGTTCCCCATTTGTTGATGGGGGGTGGTGCTTATGGGTGTGTATTTGGAACCACATGCCTTGTTAATCTGTTGTGTGTCTCTAACAGGTGTGGGAAAACTACTATCTGTCAGTTGTTTGCAGCCTTGGCAAATCAGAAATTATACTCAGTCAACTGCCACTTACACATGGAGACGTCAGACTTCCTGGGTGGGCTGCGACCAGTGAGACAGAAACCAAAGGACAAGGTGTGTCCAGTCATGAATGTTGATGTGTTCATTCATTTAAAGAACTACAGTTGGCTCTGGACATGAGTCAGCCGTGGCATTTTGTTCACAGTGGGGTTTCTGGATCTAGATTCTGGTTTGGTTATATATGCATGTCTTCAGAATTTTGCTGGTCTACAGATTCTGTCCCCTGTTCTCAGACCCTTACTTTCCCTGTAGAATGACTTCTTTGCTACAGTAGACACCAGCCACCTGCACATGTTTTGTCTTGTGAAGCGAAGTGCCTTTTAATTCTCTTAACTTCTTTTCTGAATTGTAGGAAGAAATGGATACATCAAGACTTTTTGAATGGCATGATGGGCCTCTTGTTTTGGCCATGAAGGAGGATGGCTTTTTCCTCTTGGATGAGATCTCACTGGCTGATGACTCTGTCCTAGAAAGACTCAACAGGTACATGCCTGAGTGGTTTTGTCCTGTGTTTGATGTTATTGTTGGTGTGATTTTTGTAAATATTAAATCCTGTGCACAGTAATGCTCCTCATACGTGCACAGTAGACGTCTGAAAATGTTGAGAAGTTACCACTTCTTTTGGCTTCAGCACTCAGTTCTCCTTTAGGAGACCAAGTTTTTTGTTTCTGCTGTCAGTAACCAGAAAGGTGGGACTGTGGGGATGGCAATGCTAAAATAAATGAACCTAAACTAAAATTCTTTTCTAAGGCAAATTATATGCCTACTCTTTAATTTTTAAAAAGAACTGGAATCAGAATCCTAGATCTTCTGGCTATAAAGCTTCTCAAAACCTTAGAGCAATATAGTCTTGATATAATAATACCTGTTTTTTCCCTCTGTATTGTAGTATAGCTTAAATATCATAAAATGTACAATTCAATGAGTTTTAGTAAATTTACTGAGTTTACAACCATCACAATCCAGTTTTAAAACGTTTTCATCATTTTAGTAAGATCCCTCATGTCGTACTTAATTTCTGGGTTCACTCCCTGCTATTGGCAAACAACTAATCTACTTTCTGCATCTATAGATTAATTTTCTGGATAGTTCATATAGACAGTCTCTTCTCTCACTTTGCGTTAATGTTCTGAGGCTCATCCATATTGCAGCACACATCATTAGTTTATTCCTTTGTATTCCTAATTGGATATATCACATTTTGTTTATCCATTCACCAGTTGATGGTATTTGAACTTCTCCCACTTTTTTGCTATTATGAATAGTGCTGCCATGAACACTTGCATGGAAGTTACCCTCCCCCCCCTTTTTAAAATATGCCCATCCAAGATGCCATTTTAAGACAAATGCCTTAATATGGCAAAGTGAGAAAATGAGTTCCTTTTCTCTTGATTAGAAATATTGTTCTAGTACATAGAAATTGGGATAGTGCGTCGTTTTAAAATTCGTGTTACAAGTAAAGAGAAAGCTCAGCAGAACAGATAAGTTTTTCTTGTAAAGAATATCGAAAGAGAGGCATTGTGGCGCACACCCGTAATCATGGCACTTTGGGAGGCTGAAGAGGCAGGAGGTTTGATTGAGGCCAGCAGTTTGAGACCAGCATGGTCAACATAGTGAGACCATGTCTCTATAAGAAAATTAACAAATTAGCTGGGCATAGTGGTGTGTACCTGTAATCCTACCTACTTGGGAAACTGAGGCAGGAGATTTGTAGGTTGCAGTGAGCTATGATTGTGCCACTGTACTCCATCCAGGGTGACAGAGTGAGACATTGTGTCTTAATTTAAAAAAAAAAATCCAAGACCACAAAATAGAAAGAATATGTAAGCCTTTTACGATCTTCTCCAATTTTTCTTTCAGTGTCCTTGAAATGGAAAGGTCTCTGGTAATAGCTGAAAAAGGAAGCCCAGAGGACAAGGATGATGAGGTAGAGCTTTTGACTGCTGGGAAACAATTCCGTATCTTAGCAACCATGAACCCTGGAGGCGACTTTGGAAAAAAAGAGGTAAAACTGTTTCTTGAATAAATTCTGTAATTTCTTTCTAGTTTTTGACTTCAGCGTACTGATAATCATAAATATAGTATGTAAATAGTGCATTTGGAATTTTATGTTGGATAAAACTATGGGTAAAAGGTAAAAAGGTATTTTAGAATCATCATTAGGTTGAGAAATTATTTCTAATTCTGAACATATAAACATTTCCTTATTTGATATCTCACTTTGTGGGTGTGGGTGTGTGCCTGAAATGTCATTATTTCAGTCACTTTTCCTAGCCTTTTATATATGTTATCCTAATAAATGCTCACAGAGCTCTGTGTGAAAGTTATTATCCTAGTTTTATGGATGAGAAAAGTTGGATCTGAAGTTTACTCATGATCTGCTTTTAGAGTTCATTTTCTTAAACACTCCTCTGGTTTTTAAAAATTTTTAAAGAAATTTAATTCAATTTTGTCGTTAATAGATAGAGTCTCACTCTGTCGCCCAGTCTGGTGTGCAGTGGCACAATCTTAGGTCACTGTGGCCTTAAGCTGCTGGACTCAAGTGAGCCTCCTGCCCCAACCTCCTGAGTAGCTGGGGCTACAGGTATTTACCATGATACCTGGCTGATTTTTAAATTTTTTGTAGAGATGGGGGTCTCACTATCTTTCCCAGGCTGGTCTTGAGCTCCTGGCCTGAGGTGATCCTGCCTTCTCGGCTTCCCAAAGTGTTGAGATTACAGGCATGAGCTGCACCCAGCCACTCCTGGCTTTATGAGTGATTTTAAAGTGGCAAAAATGTCACAGCCAGGAATCTCTTCTGGTTTGCAGGCGAAGTATATTTGTTCTCTTAATGGTTATGTGAGTCACTGTCAGATAGTTGCTAAAATAAAGGGCAGGTGGCGGTTCCTTCTAGAGTTGTGTTTAGGTACAGCCAGGAACCATCAACACTATTGCTTTCATGCTTACAAAGCCTTTCACTGGAGAAGGCAGCACCATGTGCCTGGTCCTAGTGTGTAAAAGTTCGTAAGAGGGTGATGTAGTAGCAGGTCAGGGAGAAGAAGAAAGAGAAAGGTTGATCTTGAGTAAAGGCATTTAAGGTATCTAATAATTTGAAATGTGAGTATGATATTTTGGGCCTAGTTTTCTTCAGTAACATGTGAAGAAAGATTATCACTGTGTTTCAAGAGGTGCTATAAAGAGAAGGAACAAAATACATTACCTTTTCAGATGGAAAATATATAAATTGGCTCCTTGGCAAGTGGAAATACCACAGAGATATCCGATTTCAAGGTTGTGTGTGTTAACCTTTGCCAGGTTAGCTTAAGTTTAGCTTCAGAAAAAGGTTGTCAGCTTTTACCTAAGGGAAAGCTACTTTTGGTTTTTGCATGTCTGATAAGCAGAGTAAGGTAGGATCCTGAACACCAGAGGCATTGCTTGGCTAGGATGGTGACGAGGAATACTCATGCATTCGCTGGGTCTTTCTTGAGCTCTTGAGTGCAGGCACCAGTACCTCAGTGGTAGACTAGATATACAATTGTCAAATAAAAGCAAAGTCATGACAAACTAATAATATGCACACATGGCATTACAAACAGTTGCGAACAGGGTTAATTAACCTCAGGGAAGGAAAAGAGGAATCTAAACAGAGAGCCAAGGCCCTAAGACTTGAAGGAATAAATGATTCTTTTTTATACAAGTGGTTAAATATAAAACTCCTTGTAGTTTTACTCCCTTTGAGCCACATAAATTTTCTCCTTCTACTTCAGACAGCCTTCTTAGGGCACGTTAGCTCTTTATTTTCTTTATTAGTTGTAACTAAATGCAAAGTAAAATGAAGAATTTTTACTTAAAGAGTTCAGATTTGACTGGGACTGGAATCCTGCTTGTACCCCTTCCTCTGTAAGGCCTCAAAGCTCTGTATCATGTCCGTAGAGTGATGATGGGACGAGCATGTGGAGGAGCTTAATGGTGTGGCATTATGTAAGGAGCTAAGACAAAGTATGCCTTCAATTAATTGTCTTTAGTAGTAGAGATAATAGAAGCATGTAGTAGTATTTGCTGGATTCAACAGCTAACATTCTTTCAAAGGACTTGCTTTCTAGCTTTCCTCATTGGTTTTAAATTTACATGGGAGTTTATGTTTCTTACAGCTGTCTCCTGCCTTAAGAAACCGGTTTACGGAAATATGGTGCCCTCAAAGCACAAGCCGTGAAGATTTAATTCAGATAATCAATCATAATCTCCGTCCAGGATTGTCTCTGGGCAGAATAGATCATAAAGGTGAGAGTTTGCAGGTGGTAGCAGCAATTGGTCTGAGGGGGGCGTTTGTGTTGGGAAGGATGGGTGTGTTACAGGACATTAGCTGTATGTATTAATATTAATATATATGGTGTATTACAAGGAGAAAGGAGATAGAGAAATGGGAACAAATGAGATCTAAGGAAAATATGATAGTAGCCTATTTCTTATCCTCCGTTAAATTGTTCATTCTTCATATTTTAGTTGTTGCCAATTTGAGAAAGTGTTTATAGAATTTAAGCTGCATTTCTTTAGTTGTCATCAACTTATGTAATTTTCTTCCACTTTCTTTAAAAAATTTATTATGAAACATTTCAAGCATATGGAAAATAGAATACAGTCAGTCCCCAGGTTACAGTGTTCTATACTTACAAATGGACTCCCGAGGTACCTCGTAAGGATGATTTACAATTAAATAATTAACAATTTGGGAACTAGTTTCTTCTGTGCATTTAAACAAACGTGTGTGGCGTAAGCAGTTCATTGGCACAGCATCTTTACCCTAGCAGCTAGTCTCATCTTTATGCAGTTGCTTACGCACAGCATCACTTTGTCTTAACTTTTTAATTTAATTTAGTGAGTCTGTGCTTACTCTTATGACCGTGCCTACAAAGTAGAAGTCCATTGTAGGTCCAGGTGAACCTGTAGTGAAGAGACAGGCGATTACAACGGATAGGAATTAGAAATAATTAAGTGTCTGGAGAAAGGCCAGACGCCATCATTCACTGAAGCATTAGGCTTAAGTCACTCGAATATTGAATAATTATGAAGTGAGAATAATGGAACATGTGAAAGGCAGCACTCCAGTGACAGCATCAAGTATTACTGAGCAGCATAGTGGATTAATTATTGAAATGGAAAGATTATTATTGATTTTATTAGGAGATCAAAATAAATGTAACATTCCTGTTAGCCTAGCATTGATGCAACATTAGGTGAAGGTTAACCTTTAATATCCTTTTTGGAAATTTCTTCTCCTATTAAACTTTTTGTATGAGTTTGTATATTCTCTTTGTTTGAATTAAAAGAAAGCACAGTAGTTTCTGTAACTTATTACAGTATGGGGTATAATTAGTATTACAGTACTACACTGTATTATTACCACATATGAGCCATTACAATATTGTCATTATTATTACTATATATATACACTCTTCATCAGATCCGAGTTACACACACTTCTGACCTAAAGATGTTCTAAGGAATGTATCGTGCCTGTAACCTGGGGATCGCCTGTAATACAAAAAAAAATCCCCATATACCCATAACCTAAATTTAATAGTTCTTAAAATATCCAGTAGGAATCAACACATTTATTATATGCTTCGTTTTGTTTTTTAAGCCTATATTGATTTGATGTATTTATATCTATCTTAGATAATGAATGGCCTAATTTTAGAACCCAGATCAGGTTCTAAGACTAAATATGTAGTTTTTCAGATCATTTTTATGTTAAAGAACACAAAAGGATATCTGCTTCTTTGTGATTGTGATTCATGGATAGGTTTGACTTTTGTAAGGTGTCCTAAAGCACAGTTTAAAAAATAGGCAGGAAAGCTGTGGAAAACATCTGCAGGGGACCCATTCTTACCTGTGGTATTTTAGGAAAGATTGATTCTAGTCATCTGAGCAAAGACTTCCCTCTAGGAATGGTCCACACCAAACTGCTGTATTCACATATATACACCTGAACAGCTGAAGGTCCCCTTGTTGAACTTGCTGTTCTCTCTTTAATTCCTATCAGTATGACAGTTACCCAGTGACACAAGAATTGACCGAGCCTGTGATTGTCAGACTCATCTATAGGACTTGGGGAAATATAGCTTGCTGGGCCCTTCACCCAGCGTGTCTGTTTCTGGTTCAGTAGTGCAGGGTGGAACGTGAGAATTTGCTTCTCTGACAAGTTCTCAGGTGATGTCACAAATGTCAGTACAAAAACCGCACTCAGAACCACTGACTAGCTAGGTTGTGTGCTGTTTGTAATGGCACATTTATTGTGAGACTTCCAGTAAAAGGAGGAAGACGAGAAGACAAAAATAATATGATTTGTCTTTACGCTTTGCACTGAGGCTGGGTCCCCCCAGGAAGTAATCTCCAAATTATCTATGGGTTGCTTATTCCTTTGTTAAGTTATTTGGATTGTGATGAGATGGTAGAGGGTGTGACTGCTGTTAAATTGCCACACTTGCTAAGTCACCAGTGTGCTGCGTAGTAGCCCTGAGGACTTTGCCTCAGAGCCTCACAGCTTGTCCTTTGGGAGCTAGTTTATTTCAGGCTACACTGCAGCACACTTCCCTGGGGGGTAGGCATTAGAGACCCTGAGGGAACATGGAGAGTAAGAGAGAAGTGGCTTAATAATTCACAGCAGTTTTGTTGTATGGAAATTAATCAGGGAGCCCAGTATAAAAGTCTTTTTGTAAAGTAATGAAATATAAAACAGCTTCTTTTAAAAGATATCTAAGATTTAATGAATTTAATATTTCAACTAATTATGTCATTCTAAATTGAATTCTGATCTTATTCATCGTACATATGATATATTTATTGCATTATTTTAATCAAAATATAAATATCACTATGAACTCTACTTAATTTCTCTGGTATTTTTAGTTCACAAATCTTTATAGTAGTATTATCAATATATTCATTGTATGAACAAAGCAGAAATGATTGTATGAAATTGATGTATTTTTAAAATAAAAATGTTGACCTATGAAGGGCATGTAGACCGCTTTTTCCAGTCTCACATTTTTGTAACCAGTACTTCTCAAAACAGTCTGTTTCAATAAAATAGAATTATTTCCTTGAGTTATATTCTAAAAGGAAATAAGGAACTGCATAGGTCCCCTTGATCAGATTGCTCTCCAGAAAGATGGTATGATTTACAATGCTGCCAGTGGCTTAGTGGGTGTGCCTGTTGCAATAGTCCCTCCAAACAGGGAGTTTTCTTTTTTTAATATAAAGAAATCCATTATTTCATCCATATCAATTTGATGGAAATTTAAAATTTTTGTTTAATTACTATGACAATGGAGCATTGTTTGTAATTTATTTTTAATAACTTAATCGCTTTAAATATTGGTATTTACTGAGTATTTTGGGTGATATTCTTTATTATACGAAATGTGATAGAAGTCATTGACCTTGAATCATGAAACAAAATTTATGAACCCCCTAATTTGCTGGATTTTGACTGATGGCATAGATTAAAAAAAATCCAAACAACCTGAACTAAATGCCACTGAAAAGGTGGCATTCCCCATTACAGTGTATATAATAAATGTTATATAAATAAATATAAACAAAATTATAACATGGCAAAAATTGTATGCTTTGTAAAATTATTATGCCCTGAGTTCAGAATTGTGTCTGAATACTTTATTTCTTTTAGCAGTTTTCAGGGCAGCTGTAATGCTCAAGGTTGGTTTTTCTTTTTTTAACGGGTGGAACGCTGTTCATGAATCCCTTGGGAATATAGTAAAGGCTGTGGACCCCTTTCCTTAGAAAAAGCATTTACATGCATTCACAAAACTTTGCTCTTAATCTAAGGAGCATAGACCCTTTCTAGGCCATCTGTGGGCCCTGGGTTATGAACTCTTGTTCTGGGATCTCCGATAAACAGAAAATGCTTTTTTATCCTATGTCTTAGGGGCTGGCATAGCTGAGATGATGCTGGATTTCATTGATTGGCTGACTCAACAAGAGTTTGGCCGACGGTGTGTGGTCAGTATCAGGGATATCCTGTCTTGGGTTAACTTCATGAACACAATGGCAGAGGAAGCTGCATTGAAAAGGCCAGAGACCATCTCCACTGTGACATCTTTTGTCCATGCTGCATGCCTGGTGTACATCGATGGAATAGGTTCAGGTATGTCATCTGTTAGCTGATGGGGCCAAGGGGCTCGGGTAGAGGGTAGTAGGAAAAGGAGCAAGCCCGGGCCTCTGACCCAAATGTGTGACAGAATCATTTAGTTTAACATTTCCAAAACTCAGAATGGCTCTTCTTTCCTTTCTACTCTCTAAAAAGTGGTTGGCACAAAGGATATGCTGAAACTTCTCAAAGCTTATAGACCAGGTACTTAATAAACATCAAGTGGTGACCCTGAGTAGAAAGAACACTGTTGAAGATTCTTTACTTTTTAAGCAATGATTAATTCTTACCGTGAGCTGTCATTTTTAGTTGATAGGCCTGAGTCCTTTGTTTTAAGTTTACTATAATTTCATAAAATTGAATATTTAGGTTCTGGGTTTTTAGCCTCAAAATATAAATTGAATAATCCTGTTGGTTATACTATATACAGGTTGATTTATCACTGAGTGGCTGGAGTCATTTACAGAATAAGTTGCTGCTTAATTGAGGATCCATAGACTGAGGAGAAAGGAGGTCAGACTCCTTTGTTAAAACTGCTTATACTAGAAATCATATTTAGGCTGTAATTCATAAGGCCTCTTTCCCCCAGGAACCTGCTCTAGAGCTTCTGCTGCTTGGTGTTGTGCTGTTGGTTGATGGACAAATCCTCTTGTCTTTTAGGGGTAACTTCTTCTGGGTTTGGTACAGCCCTCTTGGCTCGAAAAGAATGTCTGAAATTCCTAATCAAGAAACTTGCCAAGGTAGTCCGACTCACAGAATGTCAGAAAAAGGAATTGAAGATTTATGACAGATTCAAGGCCAAAGAATTCACCGGGATAGATAACCTTTGGGGAATTCACCCATTTTTTATACCAAGGGGTAAGAACGATTTTAAATAAATGAATTTCCTTTTCCTGTATGGTTTAACCATTAAATCCCTCGCTTAAGCCACTTGCCATAGTATTCAGTGCTCCTTTGTAGGAGCTATATGACAGTGGCCTGGAACTGGGGTGGTTTTGGTTGTGAGGATGATGAAATAGATGTTTTCCTAGCCCCACTCCTTCCAGACTGGTGTAAGACACATATAGTGGCATAAATGTTACACCCTATTAGTTCTGCACTTCAGTTACCCAATGGGTTAAGGATGTATCCTGAATTGACCTGGTGGTCTAAAAACCTTGGATGAAATTGTTTACATGGAACCATGTGACTGATACACCTAGCTTACACTTGGCTTTCAGGAAAATACCTATTTATAATGGTAAGTTGTGCAAGTACATAAAGTAATTTGAGGTATAGGTTGTGAAAGGAGAGATGTGTGCTTGCAATCAGACTTATGTACATATGTACATGTATGTATACAGGAGATGGAGAGATCTGTGTAGTAGGTGCAGTTGAAGAAGGTATGCTGTTCTATTGGCTGTTCCTATAAAGCATTTTCTGGATCCAAAAGTGGGGGATGTATTACAATAGGGATTAGTATTTTCACTGCAGGTGGTACTTCAATGATAGCCTACATATTAGATTCTTAAAATCTTGAGTTGACATGTTTATATGATTTGCTGATGTCTAGCTTATATGTGGTTTTGTTTTCTCCACTTAAGGACCTGTCCTGCATAGGAATAATATTGCTGACTATGCACTCAGTGCAGGGACCACAGCTATGAATGCCCAGAGGCTCCTAAGAGCTACGAAACTGAACAAACCCATTCTGCTGGAAGGCTCCCCTGGTGTTGGCAAGACAAGTTTGGTGGGAGCATTAGCAAAGGCTTCAGGAAATACCCTTGTTCGAATCAACTTGTCAGAGCAGACGGTAAGCTTAATCATCCTACACCTGATGGGGATATGTATAGATAGTAATAGTTGTGTCAATTTATACTTTCCTATCAGAAATGGTTACATTATCAGTACTCCCAAATATTTCATATGGTAATAAAGTGCACAGCAACATAGCCTTCCAAACTAATTCTACTTCTGGATTTGTTAGGGGCTGACACCTATTTTCTCTGGATGCTTTATTCTAATTCTCTTTTGAGGGAGAATTACCCACTTCAGTAATTATTATAATATAACCCCATTTAATTTTTTTGCTTTCTATTAATAAAATAAAGCAATAGTAATAAAATGACTTTTAAACAATTTAATGAAAATATGGAAGGGATATGACAAATTAAATGAAAATCTTTTGGAATGGGGTCTGGGAGTAGGGCCTGGGCATTGTTACGGGTGTGTGTGTGTGTGTGTGTGTTTGGCTTTTTAAAATTTTTTAAACCTCACTGATTAATTTCAAAATACAACCAAGGTTGAGAGCTGTTACTCTAGAGTTCCAGCTGAAATTGATACTTGGAGCATTGTGATGAGAAGGTTCTTAGGGCATCAGTAGGTTACTGCTGGGATTGGTTAGTTCTATCTTGGGTGTTAGAAGAGTAGTGGTACCAGGCCCAAGTATTTATCATTTCAGATTTAGGGTCTCAGGATCTGGTTAATTTTTTGAAAAATAATGTTTGCTTTTCACCATTTCTTCCCCCTCTCAAAGGACATCGCAGACCTGTTTGGAGCAGACTTACCTGTTGAAGGTGGCAAGGGAGGAGAGTTTGCCTGGCGTGATGGTCCTCTTCTGGCAGCTTTGAAGGCAGGCCATTGGGTTGTGTTGGATGAGGTGAGGAGCTTGTCCATCATGCCCAGGATGGGATCAAATGTGCGAGGAACAGTCCTACTTTTCATAGCTCTAGGGTATTTCTTAGTGGATGATCATGCTGATGGGTGGTAACAGCAAATTCTTTAAGGAAACATCTTGGTTTCTTTAAAGAATAAGGAAGGTCCTTTGACAGAACGTACATACAGGAACACATATACATATGTACATATAGCCTACAAATTCTCCTACTTTTTATTGTTTTCCTTCAGAGGAAAACTGTGTCTTGGCTAGTTTATTCTCTGGTTTCTGGCAGACTTGCTGTGTTTGCATTTATTTTAGAGATGTTTTACAAATGGTGTCAGTCACCTTATGTTTTATTAGGGCACGAGAGAGATTGGGGAGAGTCATACAAAATGACATACAAAAATGATAAAATGATCAATGTTATATGTGCTTGTTGGGCAAATTATTGATCAGAAGAAAGCACATTGTGAGAGAGACATAACTACTGAATCTCCCTGACAGACAGCTAGAGATAAAGAGTCAGGTCAGTTTGGGATGTGCAATGTTAATTCAGGAAAAGACTAGAAGTATTTGTGGAGATGAAATGATTAGAGTGTGATGTAAGTGCTACAGATGAAACCCCAGCGGGTTCCTTAGAATCAGACTCCTCTGGGTCTGAACATCAGAGAGAGTGCTATGGGATTCATATCTGCTGAGCTGCTTCCTGCTGTAATTCTTGAAGAGATATCAAGGGAAGGGAGTCTGTCTCCTGCACAGTATTTTGTAAAAAGATGTCTGAAAGGATATTCATTAGCCAGAAAAAGAGAAATCCTAGTCTTGAAACTTAACTGACTGTACTCATATTTAGTGGAAATATGTTCAGGGACTCTAAGACATTCTGGACTTGCAAACACACTTAAGAACACCTTTCTGTTTGGGGATATACAGAGGAGTTTGTGCTTTGTATTGCTTATGTAAACATAACGCTTGAAATTCATTATAATCTGGTCTGATTTTTGTCTGTTTGCATTTTCCAAATTTGCTCTTTCTGTGTTACTGAAAACCCACCCATGGTTCACATCTCTGAGCTCTGAACTCAGCATCTGAAGATCTCCATTCAGAAATGAAGATTTTCATTTCTGGCACAAGAACTCCTCTTAATTGTTCTTGTTGTTTATTAAACTGTTGGTAGAAGTTATTTGTGTAGATCCACTTTATGGTTTTTATATCTTGACTTTGAAACCCATTTGGAGATTTTGTTCAGTATTTGATCTGGGAAAGTATATAAAAAGTTATCAAACTTTACCTTCTAAGTTAAATTTCTAAAAACTCAAAGTGGAAATGAAATTATCTGTATATTGGCTAGTCTTTTTGTGTGTTATTATTTACACTGTAAGTTAATGTAGATACATATAATGGATACAGTTTAACTTTAGAGACAATTTTAACAGAAATTATTGATATATATATGTTATACATGCAAAATCTATAGCATATGTGAAATAAAGACTAATACAAGGACTACATATCAATCCATCACTCAGCTTAAGAGTAAAGGGTTATCAATATTTGAGCTTCTCTCTCCTAAAGATAACTCATCTTCCTTTGCTGTATATTATTTCCTTGCCTTTTTTAAATAGTTATAGACATGTATAATGAAATAAATATATACACTTTCTTCTCCAAATAGCTTAACCTGGCTTCTCAGTCCGTATTGGAGGGACTCAATGCTTGTTTTGACCACCGAGGAGAAATCTATGTGCCTGAGTTAGGAATGAGCTTTCAAGTACAGCATGAAAAGACGAAGATCTTTGGGTGTCAAAATCCTTTTAGACAAGGAGGCGGGAGGAAGGGCTTGCCAAGGTCTTTCCTTAACAGATTCACTCAGGTAAGATTTGCTGTTGCCATAGACACCAGATGTAGAGTGTCAGGTGATGATAAGACTGCTATCACATAGCTGTTAGGATGCTCATTATGAGAATGAGCGAGGATCAGCTTAATGATCCTTCTTCTTGTCCTTATATGGTGAATATTAATGCGACTGATTCTCATGATTGCTTTTCTCCTGGCTTGAATCACTTTATCCTATGCCCTAGAGAACTTGGTATATTATCAGTTGGAAGAGAATAAGATCACCAACTTCTTCAGAATTCTCTTACTGTGCTCAGGGATGAAGGCCAGTCTTTTACCTTCTCAGTTGTCTATGTGATCTGCTAAAACATTTACAAAAGTTCTATAATGAAGAGGATGCATTTTATTTAAAGAAAAGCAAGAAGGAACAGAAAACTGCCACGGAGAATAAAAGTCCAGTAGTCTTCAGTCAATCTTTACTAAAATTTTTGTAATAGCTCCTCAGTCAACCTGAGTCTTTACTAACATTTTGGTATCTTATGCCTTTATTCCTGTTTGCAGAGGAGTGTGTGTATGTATATGCTTACTTATTCGATAACAGCTCCTTTTCAGTTTGGTTAATCTAGAAGTTTGGACATACTTTTTTTTTTTTTTTTTTTTTTGTGATGGAGTCTCACTCTGTAGCCTGGGCTAGAGTGCTGTGGTGTTAGCCTAGCTCACAGCAACCTCAAACTCCTGGGCTCAAGGGATCCTCTTGCCTGATCCTCCCAGGTAGCTGGGACTACAGGCACGCGCCAGCATGCCTGGCTAATTTTTTCTGTTTTTAGTTGTCTGGCTAATTTCTTTCTATTTTTAGTAGAGACGGGGTATCACTCTTACTCAGGCTGGTCTCGAACTCCTGTGCTCAAATGATCCTCTCTCCTCGGCCTCCCAGAGGCATGACCTGCGCCCGGCCTGGATGTACTTCTAAATGTTCGCTTTCCTTAATGTTCCAGTTCCTTGATAATTAAGAGTTGATTGAGTATCTTCTAAGAATGTTTTATTGTGAAAATTTTCAAACATTGAAAAGTTGAATGAATTTTACAGTAAACATGAATATACCTGCCATCTAGAATTTTGAAAGCCTTTTACATTATACATAGGAAATGTTTAAAAACAAATATAGTTTAAAAAATGCATGTATCTTTTTTCTTTAATTCACTAGAGCATAACAAACCTCTATTACCCTTAGATTTTATGATTCTTTATCCTAAAAATGCAAAAAAAAAATTAATGAAAATTATATGTATTACTCAGGCTTTGTCAGTTGGTGTTAAGTAAAGATTTCACATAACAAGACATGGTAGTCATTTCTGGTATTTGGTAAAGAGAAACAAAGGCATTTTTTCCTCTTATTTTTGTATTGTATAGGTCTTTGTGGATCCCCTTACAGTAATTGACATGGAGTTTATTGCCAGTACTTTGTTCCCAGCCATTGACAAAAATATCGTTAAGAAAATGGTTGCTTTCAATAACCAAGTAAGTACCTACTTGCATTAATTGTTCTTTATTTTTTCTTGCTGTATTAGAACCATTATTTTTTCAACCTGCATGCTACTTTGCCAAATTTTCAGCATTTCTAAAATAAATCACTTAGAATTCTATAGGTTTCTAGTGGAAGGCAAGCTGTTCATTGGAGTTTTACAGTAGTTCATTTCTGTATTGTGAATGCCTTAAAGGGTATCTCTGGTGTTTTTAAGTCTGGGGAAAGAGGCATCTGCATTGAGCTTGTTCATTTTTCTTTTGGATTACATATGGCCTGGAGTAGGACGTGTTTCCCAATAAGGATGTTTTCTTTCTAGATTGATCACGAAGTGACTGTTGAGAAGAAGTGGGGGCAAAAAGGAGGACCCTGGGAATTCAACCTCCGGGACCTTTTCCGCTGGTGTCAGTTGATGCTGGTTGACCAGTCACCTGGGTGTTACGACCCTGGTCAGCATGTGTTTTTGGTCTATGGTGAACGGATGAGAACCAGGGAAGACAAAGAAAAGGTGAATTTTATAATTGTTCTTTGCATTTCTTCCATCTGAAAGTTCATTTCTTCCTAAGGGAGAAAAAGAGCATACCCTAATGATACCAAGCTGTTTCAAAATTTAGAACTTAAGGGAGCAGATTAAATATTCGCTTATCTTGGAGTTTCACGATATAGAATAGTTTGCTTTGGGGGACACACTTTGCTTATCCATCTAAATCTCCATGATCACAAACTTTCTTAAAATAGTATTGCCCTCTAGAAATAAAGAACCGGGTCTGTAACATCTTTCCAAGCACAAAGGTGAGAAGCAAGAGGAGATAGGTGATACCCAGTAGAAGAGAAGGGTTTTCTGTTTTTTTTTTCAAAATAAATATCCAATTACCAAGTGTTTGACGTAGAAAGTATTAAGAGATAGGAAGAGAGGATATTCTGTATATAAATGAAAATAGAAATATCTGTTTGTAAATAACACTAGAATTCTTAGCTTAAGGAACTGTAATAATGTATGCATTTTGGTTTGTGTTATTTTAAGTCCTGTCTTGCTGAATGCTCACAACAGCTACAGGCAGAAGGTACTGTCATAACCTCCCACAGGTCATTTTTATGTGGTATTCAGAGCTAGCCAAAAGCTAACAACTCATTTATTAAGTGCATGTGGCTTTCAGTCATTCTTTTTAGGGGGAGATGTTCAGCTAGTTTTTTTAACTTCTTTATTGATAACATAGTTCACCTATCATCAGCTAGTATTTTCTTATTCACTTATTAGTTATAGTATATTAGTTATAGTATATTATAATAATTGTATGAAAGATACTAGCCTGTTGTTGAATAATTGATGTTAGATGGTAAGTCACTATGATGTGTGGAATGTTTTGTTCACTCCTCCAATTCAAGGTTAACACCAAATACGTGTTTTCCGAGCGAAAGAAGGCCAAGAAAAATAATACAAGGAGAAAGGCTGTAAAAGCTGGAGAAGGGTCCAGGTGAATTGAATCTGATTTCATAAAACCAAACCAGCTAGATTGTGAAAATATTTGTAATTTTAACTTTCTGGTAAAACATCAGGGATATGTAGTCCCCAACCCCCACCCACTGGGCCACGACCTGGTACTGGTCTGCGGCCTTAGGAAACAGGTCGCTCATCAATGACTCAGCTCCTCACCATCCCCCCACCCCCACCTCTGGTCCATGGAAAAATTGTCTTCCATGAAACCAGTCCCTGGTGCCAGAAAGGTTGGGGACCACTACTCTAGAGTGGAGCATGAGGTCAGAAAATGCGTGGACTCGGGTAGGTGACAGGAACAATCGCCTGTGCTGCTTTTAATTTCATAGTCAGATATTTGACACTGATTATGATATTATCTTTATTATATTTTCTGACTTTAGTGCAGTATACAACTATTATATTGCTTTTTTTGAACGATAGTTCATAAATTTTTTTTTGAGTGGCTCTAATTTTTTCTTCTGTGGGCCAAATTAGTGGTTTTTTAACATATATCTATCACCTCTTTTCTGCTCCTTTAGAGTTTTAAAGGAAATTAAAAAACAAACAGAGTTAACATTTTCTAACAGCATTACTACTAAAGATGGGGTAACTGAATGTAAATAATTGGTGAGAGGGATAATATGTTTTGGAGGCAGACTGGCTTAGATTTAAAATTGTTACCAACTATGGGCAAATTCTGTTATTTTTGTGAGTGCTGTTATTTGTATTTATAAAATGGAAATGATACCTATTTCACAGGACTATGAGGATGTGAAATAATCTGTTAAAGTACCTGATACAGTGTTCGGTACATAGTAGATGGTCAATAAATGGTTGTTATACTTCATAATCTTTGTATTACTATTCTGTTCTATCCTCTTTATAGATGGTATGTTGAATGATGACAGCAAATTCCTTTTGAGTCTTTAGATTTGCCACGGTGTCTGTGGCTTCATTTTAATTTACTGTGCATTCTTACTGGAATCTCATAGTTTGGGATTATTTTACTACTCTATTCTTGGGCTCAAGCTTACTTGAATTCCAAAGAATTGAATAAGTGCAATCTATCATTTTTATAAGAGAAAATTCAGAAGGATAAGAAAATTGTGGCTGGTTTTCCCAGGATAGTGACTCTCATCGCTGTGTATGTTTTCTAGAAGTACTCATTCTAGAAGGTTTGCCTAAGATTTTGTTGGAGTGATTTGTGTTTTGATTGCATTATCTTCTTCCTTTAGGTCATTGCTGTATTCAAGGATGTGTTTGATTCAAATTCTAACCCATATATGGGAACCAGACTGTTTCATATCACTCCCTATGATGTTCAGGTGAGAAGACTAGGATAATCTTCTCCTCTTTTACAATTTTCTATGGTTTCTTCTGCTCCCACTACCAGGTATGCTTGTGAAATCTCACTGGCATGTCTTTTCAGCTGGGCTACTCAGTCCTTTCCCGTGGCAGCTACGTTCCTCACCCGTCCCGCCGACCCCTGTTGCTCCTGCACCAGTCTTTTCAGTCTTTGGAGTCAGTCATGAAGTGTGTGCAGATGAGCTGGATGGTCATCCTTGTGGGGCCAGCCTCTGTGGGCAAGACCAGCCTTGTCCAGCTTCTGGCGCACCTTACTGGCCACACATTAAAGATCATGGCTATGAACAGTGCAATGGATACTACTGAGCTTCTGGGTGGATTTGAGCAGGTAACCACTCTGCTTTCACATTTTCTGGCAAAACATAATAAACCCCATGGTCTAATTTGAGGGTCTTCTTGGTTGGTGGTGACTATAGATAACTATATTCTCTGACACTGGCCAAGGCCATGATGAGTTCATATGCTCTGGAAATTGCAGGTTGATCTTATACGACCTTGGAGGCAGCTGCTAGAGAAGGTGGAGGGAACTGTAAGGACACTGTTAAGGGACAGCCTCCTTGTCAATGCTGATGATGCAGAAGTAGTACTGCGAGCCTGGAGTCATTTTCTTCTGACATATAAGCCCAAGTGTCTTGGAGAAGGTGGTAAAGGTATCACTATGGAGATTGTCAATAAGCTGGAAGCAGTGTTGTTGCTTATGCAGCGACTCAACAACAAAATCAACTCATACTCCAAGGCAGGTATGTATATTTCGATATATATATCAGGCATTCGCCATTGCTCATATTGTGTTCATTTATAGGAAATACATTTACAAATATAATGGTTATATTTTTATTGATTGATTGATGGATTAAGATGGTCTTGCTCTGTTGCCCAGGCTAGAGTGCAGTGGCATGATTATAGATTGAATTCTTGCAATCTTGAATTCCTGGGCTCCAGTGATCTTCCTGCATCTGATTCTTGAGTAGCTGGGACTATAGGCATGCACCACCAACCCCAGCTAATTTTAAAAATTTTTTATAGAGACAGGGGTCTCACTATGTTGCCGAGGCTGGTCTCTTAAACTCCTAGCCTCAAGCCATCCTCCTGCCTTGGCCTCCCAGAGTGCCAGATTATAGGTGTCAGCCACTGTGCTTGGCCGTATTTTTTATTAATTTAATGATTAACAATCAGAACTTGGAAGTATTTGGCCTGCAAAGTAAAATGAAGCTGAGATAAAGTATTCAGAATTGGTGATCCTAAAAAAAATCAAACAGGAAAGAAATTGGCTTATAAGCTTTATGGTTCATTTTGTGTATTATCAGCTATAATGATAAAACAGCATATAAAGCTTTTTTATTCTTGGTGTCTCCCCCCTGCCCCTTTTTGGAGACAGTCTTGCTCTGTCGCCCTGGCTAGAGTGCAGTGGCGTCATCATAGCTCACTGCAGCCTCAAACTCGTAGACTCAAGCAATCCTCCTGCCTCAGCCTCCCAAATAGCTGGGACTACAGGTGCACACCACCATGCCCAGTTAAGTTTTAAAATATTTGTAGAGACAGAATCTTGATCTTGCTCAAGTTGAGAACGCCTCTTCAATGCCCGGCTTCAAGGGATCCTTCCCATGTCAGCTTCCCAGAGTGCTAGGATTACAGGTGTGAGCCACTGTGCCTGGCCATTGGCTGTTTTTTACTTATTACTAATACCTCAAGAAATTGAGCATTTTAGGCTGGCTGCAGTATGGGATATAGGTTATATTTTCTTTTTTTCTTTGTATGTTTGGTAATTTTGATTGGCTGCCAGACATTGTGAATTTAAGTTGCTGAGTACTGTATTTTGTTATATTTCATTAAAGACTAGGATGTTTTTTGGTAGGCAGTTAAGTTGCTTATGGATCATTTTGATCTTTTTAAGATTGCTTTTAAGGTCAGGCCTAGAATAACCTTCACTTTAGGGCTAGATTAGCCCCACTGTTGAGGCATGACTCTTAAACCGTTTCTACTGACTCTTCACTTTGGCTGGTGGGAACTGGAATGGTACTTAGCCCTGTGTGAACTCTGGCCTTACATTTCTCCAGTAATTGTACTTTCCTTGGAAGTTTTTGCTCGTGCTTGTAGAGCTTTACCTTTTATATGCACATGCAGATGAATGTTTAGCCAAAGACTCCAAAGTCCTTATCCAGATTTTTGGAACTCTTTTCTTTGACTGGGTTCCTCCTTTTAAGCACTCTGTTATTCATTCTAGTTGCTTCGGCCTCTGAACTCCACTCTATCTGTTCAATTCTGCGAAACTTCTGCAGTCTTTGGGTTCTCCCTCCCTGCTTTGCAATCCAGAAATTGCTTCCAGGCAGAAAGGCCGGGCAATTATGGGGCTTTACTTAATTTTTTTTTCTCTCTCCCGCAAATATCATAGTCCTGTGCGGCCTGTTGTCCAATAGTTAAAAGCTGTTTTCATGTGTTTTGCCCAGTTTTCTAGCTGATAACAGTGGGAGGTCAAGTTGCATGTTATTCTCCCTCATGATTAGAAGTAGGAATCTAATGTGTGTTACATTTTGGTGTGAACAAGGTTCATAAAACAATTTCTAATAAAAATCAATTGAAAATTTTCCAGAAAAGGGCTGTATAAACTATATATTATACTTGGCAGATAAATACCAGTTGTTGTAACCACGTGATAATAGCCATTATCAAGGAAGCCCAGTTTAATGACATTCATTTAACTTGCCAACTTACGGCACTTTCTGATAGTATAAATGCGGTAGTAGGTGGGAAACATAATCCTTCTTCCTGCCATTTGAGAAATTGTAATACAAAAAATTACTAACCTTCTCTATCACCCTAGATTTAACTCTGAGTATCAAGCCATTAATTCAGAAAGCCATTAAGACATGTTTTCCATCCCAAACCTAATTTTCCTATGTGTATTTAAACAGAAGCAAAACAACCTTCTCATTTATTCTGTTATGAACTCTTAAAATAATTGGGCTGGAAGTTTCAACTTTCTTTCCATAAACTCTTAGTTCTTGGTTTGAAATTAAGTGCTGTGGATGATGATTCTTGCCTGTGACATTTCAGAGTTTGCCAAACTCGTGGAAGAGTTCCGAAGCTTTGGAGTTAAGCTTACACAATCATCTAGTGGCCTCAGCCATGGCACATTTGAGTGGGTTGACAGCATGTTGGTTCAGGCCCTGAAGTCTGGAGACTGGCTTCTGATGGACAATGTTAACTTCTGCAAGTAAGAACCTTATGCCTGATAATGAATGGGCCTATTTGAAATTTGGGATATGCTTGTTAAAGTAGAAACCCAGGTGGAAGCTCTAGTATTTTTAATCCACTATTTTTCTTTACTGGATACACATCTCAGCCATATTCTTTAGACTTCTCCCTGTGGTGGACAGTGGTAGTTTGTCATTAGATATCTGCAGAATTTCAGTTCTGTATTATAATTGAACCAAACTGAAGGCTAACAAAACTGGATTACTTTTCCAGGCAACATCCTTCGAGTTAGGTCTTTTTATTTAATATCGTAAGTCTTCATTTTGTTAGGGTCTTATCTTTTTAAAATTTTTATTAGTTTAGAGATGATGTTTTGCTCTGTTGCCCAGGCTGGAGTGCAGCAGTGCAGTCATAGCTCACTGCAGCATCAATTTCCAGGCCTCAAGCAATCCTCCCTCCTCAGTTAAGTAAATGGGAATACAGGCATGTGCCACCATGCCTAGCTTGTTAGAGTCATTTTCAAGTACAGATTTTTGAAATGGGGGACCAGACACGGGGCAGACATTTAGTAAATGGGCATCAGTGATGACAACAATTCAACTGTGTATCATTTGATCCTATAGTAAGGAAAAGGACAAGTGCAGAACTACTGTACCTATATAGTTAGTGTAGTAGAAGCTACTGCAGGTCAGATGATGGGTCTCTGTGTGGACTTTTTTCTGAATGTTGCAAATTGAAATCCTAAAATGGATTTGATAATGTTGAGAGATGGGAAGAGAGAAAGCAAAAGAGTTACAGTGCATGAAATTTACTATTATTTTCCTTAATTTCCTTTATTTATTCAACAAATATTTTGTGTATTTACTGTTTAGAAAGGTCTGGGCTATGTTCCTTGGGGAGTGAGAAGGGGAATCGGTGGGGAATCTACTCTTGAAAGAGATCACAGTTCTATCTGGGGTGGTGAGGGGGAGTGATCTGTGCTGAAAGGAAAATGTGGGTCAGAAGCAGCTGAAGGCTCATATAAGGAAAGTAGCATGTCACCATGTCCACCATTTGACTTTTCTCTCTGCAGCCCATCAGTGCTGGATCGTTTGAATGCTTTGCTTGAACCTGGAGGTGTCCTTACTGTTAGTGAGAGAGGAATGATAGACGGATCCACTCCCACAATAACACCAAGTCCCAATTTCAGGTATTTATCTTTCTCCTCTCTTAAGTTTCTGCTTAGGAATCTGACAGTCTCAGCAGAGGTAGACGTTCTGTACGACCTCTTATATATTATATTCATAAACTGAGTCATGAAGAAGTCCACTCATTCATTAATTCAGTTAACAAATATTTATTGAGGCTTTACTATTTACCAGGCACTGCTAGACTAGATTTCACACAATAGCATTGAGTTGTTTCAGAATACATCGCTTGCTTTTCTGCTCTCTGTTGGTGAGTTAGAATGATGACTTAGCACTGTCTGATTTAGGGAATATGTGAAAGTAAGATTTTTGGAGTTTTCCAGGAGCACTAATGGTGTAGTGAATAAACGATATATAATTCTTTAGGAGAGTAGGTTTAGATAAAGTGATTTGCTGTATTTGATGCGTGTTAGAAGTAGAAGATAGAATGCAGGTGATAGTAGCACATTTTGAGGTAGTGGTTTTGTTTGCCTCAGTGAACTCTGAAGATGAGCCACATACAATTTGTCCTCACTCATGGTTGCAGAGCTATGCCATTGGTCACACTGGAACTTAAAATATTTATTTTCTTTGAATTGCTGTTTTTCTAGGCTTTTTCTCTCAATGGATCCTGTTCATGGAGAAATATCCCGAGCTATGAGGAATCGTGGACTTGAAATCTACATTTCAGGAGAAGGTGATGAGAGCATCCTAGACAACCTGGATTTGAAAGTTCTGCTGCACAGCCTTGGTTTGGTGGGGGACAGTGTGTGTGACATCCTCTTGGCTCTACACACAGATATCCGGAATACTATTGCAGGTGAGGTGCTTGACTTCTGGGCCTCTGCAGAGTTTTAGTCTTGTAGAAATGTTATGTTATTCCATTGTACTGTTCATCTAAGAGTTCTTACATTTAGTGTACATAGAAATAAAAATTACCAGGAAAGCCTATTAAAAATGTAAATGTCCAGATACTCCAAGAGATGGGGTTCTGCAGGTCAGGGTGAGGCACAGGAATTAGTATTTTAATGAAGCCTCCCAGGTGATTCTGATGCATGCAGAGGCCAACACTTTGGGTAATACTGCTTGAGGCTCTGAGATTGAATAAGTTGGCCCATCATATCTCCCGGGTCAGCAGTGGTTCTTGAAGGTGGAATAAAGAGGAAAGTTTGAGTTGTTTAAAACGGACAAATCTGATATTTTTCTGAATGTTAAATTGTACAAAAAGGAGCCATAATAATAAATATAATCCTGTTTATTGCATAACTACTATGTGTTAGGTACAACACTGATTACCTATTTAGTCCTTATATTGGTTCTGCAAGGCATGTTTCCATTTTACGTATAAGGCTCAGTGTTTAAGTGACTAACTTATCAAAGTTAGTTAATAATGACAGCTGAGATTTGAAAATAGGTCTGTTGGATTTCAAAGCCCATGATCCTTTATGAGTGCACTCCTTTGCCACCTGCAGTGTGTGTCAACATTAGATTGAGAGGATTTGTGACCAGGATTTATCACATATGTGAATAGGTCCCCCATGGTGTACTGCAGACGGCCAGAGAGAGGGAGAGAGGAAGCGGGGAGAGCTAGTAAGTAGGAATACAAATGTTCCTACCAGTGCATTATTCCCTCGGGAGACCTTAGAGTCTACTTAGGTTTTCTAACGTAAGCATATAGGTGAGGGTGATTGGAAGAATCTTTGGTGTGAGGGCAGAATTTATCTATTTTCATCAGAGATTTTGAAGAATCTATTGCTCATAGGTGGCAATTTTTTTTTTATAGGTTCTCCAACATCTTCAGTGTCAACTCTGATCCAGACAGCTATACTCATTGTCCAGTACCTGCAGCGAGGGCTGAGTTTAGACAGAGCCTTTTCTGAAGCATGTTGGGAAGTGTATGTCCGCTCCCAGCATTCACCAGGAAACCAAAAGGTACTATGAAGCGTTTCAGACAGTTTCTAAGTTGTAACGCCCTATATTATTGAGTAGGAGGGAATTATTTTTAAAGGTGGCAATCTTAATGATCTGAAAGAGTTGCCCATTATAGCTTTGTTCTAATAAGATCTGGTACCTAGGTACTTTTCTGGAAAATAGAGTAAATGTTCCTTTCTTGAAACTTATCTGTCATCAGCAAAAGTAGAATTTAACTTGTGTCATTTTGTGTTGAAGAATGTGCTTGATAGATAGTTGTTATGAGATGGTCACATGGATCCTAGAAAACTATTATCACTTGGCTAGTTTTTTTGAGTGTAGCACTTATATGTTGGTGCCTCTGTATCATATGTTTTTATCTCCTAGCAGGTTGCACAGGCTTTACTGGAAAAACATGTTTCTACTCTGCGAGCACATGAAACCTGGGGAAACTCCATTCTTGCCATGGGACTGTGGCCAGATTCTGTGCCCTCTGCTCTCTTTGCTACTGAAGATTCTCACCTGTCTGTAGTCCGCATCGATGGACAGATCTTAGCATATTGCCTCAATAGGATGAGCATGAAAACCAGCAGCTGGGCAAGGTCAGCAGAGTGTTCAGCTTGTGTGTCTGTCTGGCCTCTTCACTCATTTTTGCCTTTTGTGGAAATGATCAGGACAAAGCATATTCAGTCAGAGCATTATGGCCATTTATTCTCCAGCTATCATAATGTTGTTATTCATTGTGATGTCGCTCCCTATTATTTATTCTGTGTTTTAATTATCTTCCTTTGTGGGAGTCTCATCTTTTACCCCCTTGCATCGTTGGTCCAATATTTGTAAAATAGTTTTCTTACTACTTTGAAGTGTGGCATAAAAGGTTATGCTAGTACTAACTTTGCCATTCCAATGAATTTCAGGAGTCAGCCTCTTACTTGGCAAGACTTAGGGAAAATTACACAGTCTTCCAGCCCTGAGAACCTGAAATTCAGTGCAGTCGAAGTGGATACTTACTGGATTGATGAACCAGATGTGTTGGCCATGGCTGTAAAGTTGCTCATAGAAAGAGCAACTAATCAAGATTGGATGCTCAGAGTTAAATGGCTTTATCATTTAGCCAAGAACATACCGCAGGGGCTTGGTGAGTAGAAAAGCTTAATTTGTCCAACAAGGGGATTTATATATACTTATCCCATTTGAGTGACTCAGCAGCTTTTTATTCTGTGAATACACTGTTAAAATTACAGCTGGGAGGCCCCGTAGAAAAAAATTTGTGACCTAGCATTACTATATGTGTAACTGTTAAAAAATTAAGGAGCAAGTCTGCCCTAAGATGTAGCACATGAGAAATTTTTATTCCCATATAATCCATAGTATTTTTTTTTTTTCTTTTTTTTTGAGACAGAGCCTCACTGTGTTGCCCAGGCTAGAGTGCTGTTGTCATCAGCCTAGCTCACAGCAATCTCAAACTCCTGGGCTCCCAGAGTGCTAGGATTACAGAGATGAGCCCACCATACCCGGCCTGATTTAAGTTTTTATTTTTTCTTTTATTTAAAAAAATTTTTTTTCTTTTTGCCATCCATGATTTAAGTTTTTAAAAGGAGCTTTTTTAGTGTCTTACACTACACTGGGTTATAGAAAATATAAGAAAGCAAAGGAAATGGTCCTTGAGCTTCCAGTTTTGTTGGATGGAGGGATAAAACTAACTCTAAGTAATGAGGTGCTTAGAAACTATTAACATTATTAGACAGCATACACTGGTAATTAAATTTTATTTTATTTTATTGTATTTATTTATTTTGAGACAGAGTCTCACTGTGTTGCCCGGGATAGAGTGCATGGCGTCAGCCTAGCTCATAGCAACCTTAAAATCCTGGGCCTAAGCGATCCTTCTGTCTCATCCTCCCAAGTAGCTGGGACTATAAGTATGCACCACCATGCTCAGCTAATTTTTTCTGTATATACTTTTAGTTAGCCAATTCATTTCTTTCTATTTTTAGTAGAAATGGGGTCTCGCTCTTGCTGAGGCTGGTTTTGAACTCCTGACCTTGAGCGATCCTCCTGCCTAGGCCTCCCAGAGTGCTAGGATTACAGGTGTGAGCCACAGTGCCCAGCCTGGTAATTCAGTTTTAAATTGTGTGCTTAATACTAACATTAAACTCTAGGGTGGGATTTAGTAGTAAATTAGAGTAGAGCAGTTAGCTTTGACCTCAGGTGTGTTTAAAGAGAATGTCTCCCAAAATTCTTGGTGTTTTGGGGTTCTAGCTTCAACTGAACTGTGTATAGAAAAAGGAAGATGAGATGACAAAGAAAACAGTTGATCTTACAGGTCTGAATCTGATATTTAAGAAAAGGTTGTTTAGAGACAAGGAATTTTTCCTAGGAGAATGTTTTTGTTGTTGTGCTTTGTTTTTGTTTCTTAACTGATAGGATTAACAACCTTCAAGTTAAGTATTACAAAAATAAAAGTTATGTTCTTTTCTCATTTCCATTTGGTGGGGACCTAACGGTTATCTTATTCAGCCATGTAGAAGCCTGGTGATCAGGGTTAGTAAGTAAATGTTTCCAATAAGTGAATGGTAAAGGATTATTAAACAGTTTATTAAATTCTTATAATTTTTTTTAAATAAACATTGAAAAGCCTGGGAAATTCTGGCCTCTTTTGGTTCCACATTACAATCAGGGATCAATCATTTTCTTCCAAATTAATTTTTCTCATAGGAAGAGAAAACTGGTCAGAGGCCATCTGAAGCCAAAGAAATAAAGCTTTATGCCCAGATTCCCCCTATAGAGAAGATGGATGCATCATTGTCCACACTTGGTAATTGCGAGTAAGTTCTCTTCTTTCCTTTCTTTCTTTAGAGAGAGACAGGGATCTCACTGTTTCCCAGGCTGGACTCCAACTCCTGGGCCCAAGCCATCCTCCTGCCTCAGCCTTGCGAGTAACTGGGACTAAAAGCATGTGCCACTGCAGTTGGCAGTTGTTCTCTTTTTTCATCCTTCTAGTATTACTGTTATGTTTCCCTTTTTCTTCTTAAGCATTCAAACTAGAAAAATGTGTTTGTTTTTTTTTTTATCTTTATTTATTTTTTGTTTGCTTACTGTAATTTTCCCTTTGGCAAGGCCAAACATGAAAGATTATTGATTTATAGGATTCTTAATAGAGTAATATTGAACAGCATAATACTTTTTCAGTACAGTTTTTATAATATGTTTAATGTGTTTGAAAACAGAAATTTCCAAGTCTTTTGTGAGAAGCTAAATAACACAATAAACTATTATTCTGTTATGAGATCTACCTGCTTTCTCTTGTAAGATTATACACCAAAGTCAGTACTGTGCTTACTTATTAGATGCCTAAGAGATACCCTTTAAAAAACCTTTCAACTTATAAAACTACATCATAAAACATCTAGAAAATATAGAAAGCACAAAGAAAAAGAATTAACATCAACTAAAATCGCAGCACCTTGTGAGAATCAGTGTTAGCATTTTTGTAGAGCCTTCTCATTTTAAAAAAATTCTAATTGGGATCAGCTGACAATTTGTAATCCTTATAATCCTATTTCCCATGACTTTAAATATCAGATCTATATTAATTTCTCTTAATTTATTTTCTCAATACTTAACACATATTTTAGGAGGATTCTGTGGCTAATTTGAAGCAATTATTCCATAATGCCTGTAACCATGTTTTTAGGCTACAGTTGTCTCTTGTCGGGGCTGTGGAATGCTATAGAATCACTGGAGGTCTTTTTGACCTCCCTGTGTTTGTGTACGTGTGATCCCTTGACCACCTGCACGTTATGCAGGAGGTCAGGCCCACCCCAAGTTTGTGGAAACAGAGTATCTACTGATGAAACCTAGGAATCTGTATTTACAGTAAGCAACTTGGATGATTCGTATAGACATAGATTTGTGAACTTGTGCATTAGACTAATATCTGTCTTTGGGATTAAAGAGAAAAGCAAACATATTTAATTACTGTATGCAACTTATTCTTTGTGATGAGAGCACAGTATGTCACATAAAAATCTACCACAAGGTGCTTTTTTGGCTTCAAGCATGATTTCAAAGTGGTCAAATATCTTTTTATCATAAAGCTATCTCAAAGGCAAACAAATTTGTGAGTTTTGTACCCCATACCAAAGCACCTTGGAAACCACTTAGAGTCAACCTGTTTATATTTTTGCTGACAATCTCTTTGGGCAGGATGTCTAAACAAGAATTAAAGAATTATTTCTCAGCCATATTCCTAGATTTAAAGGTACGACATTTTTCACTGATAGTTCTTGGGAGGGGGAGATGACTAGAAAATATATAGATTTGACTAGTAATTTACACTGTAAAATAATTTCTTTTGCTGTTTCAAATAGAAAAAAATGAATAATTCCTTCAAGTCTTATCATAAGGGTAAGATGCATGCTCTAGAGAGTCAAAACTTTCCTGGGTTTTAATTTCGGCCCTGTCAATTTGTGGCTGTGTAAAATTGCGTAACATTTTTGTTCCTCAGTTTCATTTGTAAAATGTGGATAATATTGCTAATTTTTTTTTCTATTTTTAGTTGTTTGGCTAATTTCTTTCTATTTATAGTAGAGACGGGTCTCGCTCTTGCTCAGTCTGGTCTAGAACTCCTGAGCTCAAGCAGTCCTCCCGCCTAGGCCTCCCAGAATGCTAGGATTACAGGTGTGAGCTACCATGCCTGGCCTAAATGTGGCTAATATTAATAATACTTATCTCAGAAGATTGTTGTGATGATTAAGATAGTTAATATTGTAAAGTACTTAGAAGAATAGTGAGCACAAATTAAATGTTCAATAAAATTAGCTTTTATTTTATATATGGAATATATATATAATATATCATTTTGCTTTGAGACAAGATCTCACTATATTGCCCAGGCTGGACTCGAATTCCTGCTGGCCTCAAGTGATCCTTCCTCCTCAGCCTCTGGAGTAGTTGGGAATGCAGGCACATATCACTGTGCCTGGCTTTTTATTATGTTTTTTGCATTAAATTTACTAAGATATTAAACATTTTTATTAAGAAAAGAAGATTAAGAATGTGTAATTCAGCTGAGCATGTTAGTGCGCACCTGTAGTCCCAGCTACTCCAGAGGCTGAGGTGGGAGGATTGAGCCTAGGAGTTGGAATTCAGCCAGGGCAACATAGCAAAAACCCATTTCTTAAAAAAAAAGAAAAGAATATGTAATCTGTTCCCTTTTAAAATTTTGTTTTTATATGATTAAAGTAAGTATAGAAAAAGTCTAGAAAAATATATACAAACTATTAAAAGTACGAACCTCTTGGGGGTATGTGTAGGGCGGTTAAGATTACATGTGACTTTTTTCAGTATACTTTTCTGAATGATTTAACACATGAAAAAATCTCTCTCCACAAATGCATATATGTAGTTCTGTTTTTCTTTTTTTACACAAAGGATAATATAAAATATATTGTTCTGCTAAATGGTTTTTAAACTTAACTGTGAATCATGGACATCTTCCCAAGTCAGTAGCTATAGTCCAGTCTTATTTGTTTTAGTGGCAGTTTAATATTTCATTATCTGTTCCTCAGTTGACAGGTGTTTATAGATTTTTTTCAATTTTTTTGCTATTATAATAATACAACAAATAATTTATTTCATATATCTTTTGGCATTTGTATTAGTATTTCAGTAGGGTGTATTCCTAGAAGTGAAATAGTGGGTCAAAAAATACATGCATTAAAAAAGAATTTTTTTTTTTTTTTTGAGACAGTCTTACTCTGTTGCCTGGGCTAGAGTGCCGTGGCATCAGCCAAAAAATTTTTTTTTGATTCAGAGTCTCACTATATTACCCAGGGCTGATCTCAATTCCAGGGCTCAAGTGATCCTCCTGCGTCAGCCTCCTAAGTAGCTGGGATTACAGTATGAACCACTACACCTGGAAAAAATTGAACATCAAATTGCCCTCAAAGAGGGTTTGTTCTTTAATTTTCTACGATGAATATCTATTAACTTTTGTAATCAGAAAAGAAAAAGATTTCAAAATGAAGGAATGCCATGAGTGAGTGGGAAAAAAGGATACTGTGTAAAAAAGAAATATGATTTAAATATTATCTTCCATGTGTATTATTACTGAGGAATAATTTCTGATATACCATTTAAGCTTTTCATATTAATTCAAATTTTTCTTTGTTTTTTTAAAGGAAGCTTTCACTGTCTACAAACTGCATTGAAAAAATTGCCAACCTGAATGGCTTAAGTAAGTGATCCACAGTAACAGCTGGTTCTTGGATTTTTCTATTTATTGGAATAAACATTCCAGAGACACTATGTAATTCAAGAAGCTGGCACCTGTGTTTTAAGGGTTTTTTTGTTTTTTAGAGACAGGGTCTTGCTCTGTCATCCAGGCTGGAGTGCAGTGGTACAGTTACAGCTCACTGTAACCTTGAAATTCTGGGCTCAAGCGATTCTCCTGCCCCATCCTCCTGAGTAACTAGGACTACAGGCACACACCACCAAGCTCAGCTAATTTTTCTTATTTTTTGTAGAGACAGGGTCTCACTATGTTGCCCAGGCTGATCTTGAACTCCTGGCCTCAAGAGATCCTCCCACCTCAGCCTCCCAAAGTGTTGGGATTATAAGCATGAGCCACTGCAATTAGCATATCAGAATTTTATCATATATTTCTTTGTTCAGATTTGTCTTATGTGTATTTTGAATTTGTTATATTTAAAATTTAATTCTTCACTATCCCTGTTTTTCCTGTGCTCCTTATCCTTGTTAACGACATTGCCATCTGCCCAGTGGCCAAGGCCTCTGACTCTCTGTATTAAGTTTCCTATGGCTGCTGTAACTTGGTGGCTTAAAACAACAGATATTTATTCTCTTACAGTTTTCTTTTTTTTTTTCTTTTCTACTTACTTTCTTTCTTTTACAAATGTTAACTGAGCTACATCTCTTACAGTTTTGGAGACCAGAAGTCTAAAGTCGGTTTCATTGAGCCAAAGTCAAGGCACACTCTCACTCTCTTTGAAGGCTTGAAGGGAGAATATTTTCCTTGCCTCTTCCAGCTTCTGGTGGCTGCTGCATTCCTTGGCTTGTGACTGCATCACTCCAGTCTCTACTTCTGTGGCCACATTGCCTTCTGTTCTTCTGTCTGTGTCAAGTCTCTGTCTGCTTTCCTCTTACAAGGCTATATGTGATTACATTTAAGGCATACACAAATATTGAGGATAAACTGTCCATCTCAAGATCCTTAACTGAGTGACATCTGTAAGTTATTTTTGCCATATAAGGTAACATTCACAGGTTCTAGGGATTATAACATACGTATCTTTTGAGGAGCCATTATTTAGCCTACCATATTCTTTCAAGCCCTACATCCAAGTTCATCACTAAATCATGTTTACTCTTTGAAGGAGCTCTGAAATAATTTGTTGCTTTTCCGTTTCCAGGAACTACATGTTTCATCATCTACCCCTTAGATCATGTTTATCAAACATTTTCAACTACTCTCCACAGTAAGAAATACATTGGAGTTCATTATACATTCATATGAATACGTATAGCAAATAAACACATACACATATAAACTGGAATAAAGTTTGCAAAACAATATTTATCCTTACAGCATAGGTTCCAGTGTATATTTTTAACATTTGATTTCTTTTTCATAATCATAACACACTAAGTTAATTTCACAACCTATTATGATCCATAGGTTGAAAAACACTGCCTTACAGCTTTTATGTTAGCCTCCTAACTGATCTCCTTTTCTCCTGTCTTTCTGCTCTTCAGTTGATCTTCATCACTGATAACCAGAATTTTCTTTCTAAAAATATTATTTTCATATCATTCCCCCAGATCAGAGACCTTTTAATGGAGTCTCTTTGCCTAGTAAAGACCAAATGTCTTGATGTTGTATTCAAAGTCATCTAAAAGCTTGGACCACCCTATTTATGCCCAGACATACCATTCTTTTTTTATGATTTTGTTCATTTGTTAATGTAGTGCTTTTTCACTGAGAACATTCCCTTCCTCTAACAAGAAAATCCTACCAGAAATGAAGATTAGGATCATCACTACCTCCCTAAAGGCTTCCCTAATCTCCATTGTCATAATTAATTACTCCTTTGGGAATAGTTATAACAGTCTACCTTGGATTATAATAATAATTACCTATCTCAAGTTATGTGTTACTTGAAGTTATGTGAAGATTAAGTGAGTACTTAGAATTGTGCCTGGTGCTTATAAAATGCTCAATAAATATTAACCATTATTACAATTAGTTGAGATTATGTTCTGCACTTTAGATAGCAAGTTCCTTGAGTAATAGCATCACATATTATTAGTCTTTTTATCTTCTATTCCAGTCTTTCCATCCCTAGTACCTTACTCAAAGTTGGCATTTGATAGTTATACAGTGCTAGAGAGGAAGTGTTAACTATTGGACCTGGGTATAAGGTGACTCAATTTATTCCAACTTTTTACTGATTCATTAAACAATTTAGGATATTTCATTTTATTTTGTGCCTCAGTTTCTTTGTCTGTAATTGAAGTAATTTGCATATATGTGACTATATTGGTAACATCATGACAGATTACATGCTTTTCTTTTTATAAAAACATGACTATGCTAATAGTGAAAATGGATGACTTTGTACATAGGGCTGGCAATGGGTTTTGACTCACATTCTAACTGATCAGTTAATTGGTAGTGAGGAAAATTGTATTAGGAAGAGTTCTAAAAACTTAGTGGAAAAGTTGATCAATTATTCATATCTGCTATAGACTTGCAATGAGAGAGTATAGTCATTTGCTGTTCTCAGCTCAGCTCATTTTAGTTCTGCTTGTAACAAATAGTACTGCTGCAGTCTATGGCTCGGTAATACATTTTATCTGTGACTGTGAAGCAAAAAGAAGCTAACTGATCCATATGAAGATTGAATTTGTGACTCTAGCTTGCCTACTACCCTTCTCCTTTCATGAATATTGTAGTCTTACCTATTATGCTATGATGAAAGGATCTGAAATAAATAGGTATTCCTATTTAGCAGATGGTTTATCAGGTAGAATTACTCTAATGGCAATTTATATTTATTGTACTAAAACTGTGGCTGGAAAACTGCATGATATGACTATGTCAAACCATGTCTAAAAAGCTGCATAATATGAATTTTAATTATTAGAAAATAATTTTTTTACTGTTTATCTTCAGTGAAGAATTATACTTTTTCAGCTTACAAATAAACAGTTTATTTTCATCAGGACCTTGTATGAAGAAAACAACAACAGTGCTTTCCTTCTAGTGGTTCCCTACTTAGATAGCATATAAAATATAGAAAATATGTAACTCTGTTATGTTAGAATACTTAATCTATAACTTTGGTATCATAATTTATTTCCCTATATAGCAAAAAGATCTTTTTAGCCATTCATTATCATTTTCATGTGCATTTTTTTAAAAAGGAGTTTTATGTATTAAGTTAGATGTTATCTTTGAATGAGTTGCATATATTTATTACCTCCAATTTCTCAGGTTATTTCTCAGTCCTCATTTTAGTTGATCAATCAGCACATTTTGACGTGGATGATTTCTCTTCCCTTTTCGAAGCACTATTAATATTTGGCTTTAGAATACTGTCTCCTCTTGGTTTCCTCCTGTCTTTCTGGCCATTTTTTTCCCAGTTTCATATCCCTGACTTTTAAATATTAGAGTGCCCCAGGACTCAGTTCTTGTATCTCTTCTCTTTTCTGTCTTCACTTACTACCTAGATTATCTCATGCAGAGTCATGGCTTTACCATCTATATGCTGATGGCTCCCAAATTTAAATGTCTATCCCAGATGTCTTCTCTGAACTACAGATTCATACATTTAGTTCCTTGGTATTTTCACTGGATGTCTAATGGACAACTCGTACTTAACATGCCCAAAACTGAGTCCTGATATCTTCCCCTAGCACCAGTTAAACCAACTCCTTGTATGTTTCTTTATCTCAGGTAGCAACAAGTTCAATTTTCCAGTTGCTCAGACCAAACCCCTTCGTCATTTCTTGACTCCGCTCTTTCACATCCTCTGTAAGGCCTATTAATTTCTCTGATTTCATGTCCTATTACTCTTCCTTCATTCTCTCACTTAGCCTCATGTGTTTTATGAACTCTTCTTATGTGGTCTTGTCTTAAAGCCTTTGTACTTGAACTTCTTTCTGCCTGTAAATGTTCTTCCTCCAGATGTCTGCATGGCTAATTCCCTCACTTCCTTTGGGTCTTTACTTAGAAGTCATCTTCTATCTAAAAAGTCAACTATTCCCAACCCCCTGACATTTTATTCTTTTTACCTGCTTATTTCTTTTCTCCTTCACACTTATCATTATCTAATATACTTATTTACTTTATTATCTGCCAAATATTAGCTCCATGATAGCAGGAATTTTTATCTGTACTATTTGCTGTAATATTGCAAGTGCTTATTGCTATTCCTGGCATATAGTAGATGCTCAGTAAGTATGTGTTGAGTGAATAAATTTTTGAATAAGCTTCTTATTCTACATGAAATAGGAAAAAAGAAAATGGTAATTTTTCCATACCAATAAGCTTTAAAGAATAACTAATTATGTGACTTTTTTGGCCAGGCGCACTGTGGCCTCATGCCTATAATCCCAGCACTTTGGGTGGCCTAGGCGGGAGGATCACTTAAGGCCAGGAGTTCAAGGCCAGCCTTGGCAACATAGAGAGACTCTGTCTCTTCTAAGTAAATAAATAAATAGCCTGGTGTGGCAGCACATGCCTGTAGTCCTAGCTACTTGGGAGGCTAAGGCAGGAGGATCACTCAAGTCCAGAAGTTTGAGGTTACATGATTTTCTTAAAGATTTAATTTTCATAGATTTATAGTTATATGTGATATGTTAGTTTGCTAGGGTTGCTATAACAAAGACCCATGGACAGGGGTGCTTAAACAACAGAAATTTATTTTCTCACAGTTTTGAAGGCTGAAAGTCCAAGATCCAGGTGTCAGCAGGGTTGACTTCTTCTGAAGTCTCTCCTTGGCTTGTAGATGTCTGTCTTATCCCTCTGTCTTTCCTTCTGTGTCCGTCTGTGTCCTAATTGCCTCTTGTTATAGGGATACCATTCGTATTGGATTAGGGCCCACCCATATGATTTACCTAATTACCTCTTTCAAGGCCCCATCTCCAAATACAGTCACATTCTGAGATACTGAGGGTTAGGACTTCAAGATATGAATTGGGGGGCAGGGCAAAATTCAGCCCATAACATATTTCTCATAAGAGAATTTAAAATAATCTATTAAATTAAATTAATTAAAACTAAAGTTATATATGCCTGATGCACATACACACACACACATCATTTATTGTGTACTTACCGTGGATTAGGCATTTTACTGAATTGTTTAGATAATTATTTAATCTTTATATTCTTATAAGATAGAAATTGTATTTCCCCATTTTACCCTTGGCAAAACTGAGATTCAAAGAGGTTTGGTTGCTTCCCTAGAGTGTTGGGATTGGAACTCAGTTAATTGGATTTATGTTTTTACAATTGAATTGTGGATGTTATAGAACAGTACCATCCAACAGAGCTATCTGCACCGTCTCAGTACAGTTGCTGCTAGTCACATATAGCTATCAAGCACTCGAAATGTGGCTAATATGCCAGAGAAACTGAGTTTTTTTTCTTTTTTAAGAGACAGGGTCTCGCTCCCTTGTCCAGGCTGGAATGCAGTAGCAGGTTTATAGCTCACTGTGACCTTGAACTCCTGGTCTCTGCCTTAGCCTTCTGAGGAGCTGGGACTATAGGCGTGTACTACCATGCCCAGCTAGTTTTTTTTTTTTTGTAGAGACAGGATTTCTCTGTGTTGCCTCAGCAGGTCTCAAACTCCTGGTCTCAAGCAATCCTCCAGCCTTGGCCTCCCAAAGTGCTGGGATTATAGGAATGAGCCATCCCACCTTGCCTGTTGTGTTTAATTTTAATTAATTTAAATTAAATAGCCACATGTGACTAGTGACTACCATATAAGATAAGGGAGTTATAGAAGCTTAAGTTGTGAAAACTAAATGTATAAATAATACAAAAGCAATCACAGTAGTTTCTTAGAACAGAATTAAGATTTCTTGTGTTTTATTAGAAATCTGTTCTTTTTTATTTAGAAAAATAATATATGCACATAGTTTTATTCAAATGATCCAAAAGAAATTATTAATACAATGAAAAATAAGTCTTCTGACCATAGACTCCCAAATCCTTCCCAAAGGCAACCTTTTCTACTTTTGTTTTTCTCCTCCAGAAATAGCCTGTAGATATACAAATAGAAACATCTTTTTAAAAAATACAAATAGGCATTTTATGTTTTTAACCAAATCACAGTCTAATTATTTAAAAGATTGAAAACAAAAGACTTTTTAAATACTAAATTTATTTTATTTCATTTCTGATCCCTTGTGGAGTAAGGTGGACTATACATAAATACATGTTTCTATTTTCTAGTCTGAGTTCTCATAAGAGATTTGAAATATGTATGCTCCCAAACTTAAAAACTTTTTTACTCTTATTTTATCCCTGTAATATTTTTACTAGCCAGCAATTTAAGACCATGAATTCCAAATAGCTAACCATTTTTTTAACTTAATATTGGCATGATGTGAAATTATAGTTGTAGTATTTACCTTAGATGGTAGGTCAATGTTATTTCCTACTTGATTACCCATTTTTATTAACATAGCTTTTCTTACTCATTATATCAGGATATTATTAAAGCTTCTATATTTACAATGATTTTGTAATTTCATTCTCATGAACAAAAAAATGTTTTTTTTTCCATACAGAAAACTTGAGGATATTGTCTTTAGGAAGAAACAACATAAAGAACTTAAATGGACTGGTAGGTTGTTATTTATTACTTAAGAAAACTGCACGCTTTTTTTCTTAGTATAAAAATAATGCTTGTCTATTGCAGAAACTTTACAAAGTAGAAAAGCAACTATTAAAAGTGCCTATATAAATCACTGACAATTTAAACACTGCTAACATTTTTATTTGTACCTTTTTTGCCTTTTTTCTATTCTTGAATGGGTATGTAGATAATTAAATCATACCATACATCTTGTTTTGCATCTCCTTTAAGAATCAGTTTTAAATGTCATTCATTCAATAAATTCATTCAACATATTTCTTGAATGCCTACTTTAATGCCTATTTTTAAAAAGTCCTTGCTGTTATAGAACTTACATTATAGAGGAGGGAGAGATACTAAAAAATAATTGTATAATACATCAGGTGGTGATGAATACAAGGTAGATAAATGAAGCATAGTAAGAGAATATAGAGTGATTGGAACTCTTCTCTGTGGAAGTGAGGATGTAGGCGACAGGGGACAAGTGCTCCAGGCTCAGGGACAGTAAGTAAAAATGTCCTGAACCTGGAGCTGCTTGGTGTCCTTGAATAAGAACAAAAAAAGTTGAATGAAGGAAGGAGTGTGGTCCTCAGTGTTTGAGAAGGAGCCAGGAACCAGGCCATATAGAGCCTATAGGCCATGAGAAGATTTTAGATTTTTTTTCCAAGTGGTTTGCAAAGCCATTGGAGATTTTTGATCAGAGGATGTGACTTCAGTTTTTAAAAATGTATTAAAACTGCATGTATTGACATGGAAGGATATTCCTGATATATTGTTGAATGAAAAATCTAAATTACAGAAAAAATAATACCTTGGGTACTATCAGTACAAACAATTTAACATATATACACACACAGAGCTATCTATTTATTTGTATGTGCACAAAAAATTTTTAAAGTACACAAAACACAAAATTTTTATTACCTTATGGAGCTGGGGGGGTAGGTAGAAAGAAGAAAGACTTTCACAGTATATGCCATATATTTATAAATTGCTTGATTTGTTTTTTACAATGAATATGTATTACTTTTAGAATTAAAATTTTAACTCAAGTAATAGTTATATAATTAGTAATAAAACACATTGAGTCACTCAAATATTTATAGAGTGCATACTTTATGTATCAGGTGCTATTGTAGATGCCGATTAGCAAAACTGGCATGGTCAGTAGGGTGAAAGAGCGAGAGAGAGAGAGAGAGAACAAATAAGAATTTCAGATAGTAATGAGTAAGAGAAAAAAATAAAATTATAAGTAGTAAGAGTTATTGCCTAGAAGGCTGCTGTAGATACAGGATGGGTGGGTCATCTTTGAGGAGGTGATATCTGAGCTGAGATGTAAAGCTTAAAATGGAGCCAGCTTAGTGGAAATCCGTGGTAATAGAGTTTTTAAGACAGTGGAAACAGCAAGTGCAAAGGTTCTCAGGTGGGAATGAATTTGGCATGGTCAAGGAAGAGAAAGGTCAGTGGCTAGAGATGACCAGTTTTAAGGTAAAGAAACTGAGACTCAGAAAGTGCTCAGGAATAGTGAAAAGGCATTCTTAAACACTGTTGCTGAGACAGGCAGTTTGTCAACAACTGTCACAATCTTCAAAGTACATTTACTTTGTCCCAACTATTCTATATCTAGGAATTTTTCATACTCACATAGGTGGACAAAGATCATGGAGCAAGTATGTTCATTGGAACATAGTTTGTACAAAAGATTTTAACAATGTGTCTGTCAGTAGTGGACTAGCTAAATAAATAAATAATATGCATCAAGGGAAAATGATCAGGTAGAATTGACCTGTATGTGCTGAAATGGAATAATTTGCAAGAGATATTGTTAAGTGGGAAAAAAAAGCAAAGTGGATATTTATATGTACATATTCTGCTGATAGCTGTTACTTCTGGGGAAAGGAGCTAGAGGTTGGAGTGAGAAAGAGACTTTTCTTTTCATACTTGTTTGACTGGTTGATTTTTTAAAATCTTGTTTATGTTATCCTTTCCATTTTAAAATTATTTCTCCAAAAAAAATACAAACAAATAATATTTCTACACCAATGTTCATAGCTGTATTATTCATAATAGTTAAGAGGTAGAAGCAACCCAAGTGTCCATTCACAGATAAATGGATACTCAACAACAAAAAGATAAGAAGCTGATGAGGGAGGGAGAAGGGCATGTGGAAGGGGAAGCAGAGAGGAGGAGGGGAGAATTTAAACTGCAATAGTCAAACCTAGATAATCTGATTACAGATTCCGTACTGCAACTTAATATAATTTTCAAAACTATTGAATATATTTTCTCTTAGTTTGTCACTTGGCTTTTTACTTTATTCATGGTTATCACGTGGAGTTTTAAAAATTGAGTTTTTGGGCTTTTTTTTTTTTTTGGCTTTGTCGCCCAGGCTGGAGTGTAGTGGCGCCGTCATAGCTCACTATAACCTCGAACTCTTGGGCTTAAGTGATCTTCCCACCTTAGCCTTCTAAGTAGCTGGGACTTCAGGCGCTCACCACCACACCTGGCTGTTTTTTTTTTTTTTGTAGAGACGAGGTCTCACTGTGTTGCTCAGGCTGGTCTCAAACTCCTGCCCCTCAAAGTTTCTCCCTCCTTGGCCTCCCAAAGTGCTAGGATTATAGGTATGAGCCAAGGCACCTGATTGAGTTTTACAAATTTTTATTAGTCAAATCTTTATGACTACTGTGTTTTGTATTTTACACAGAAGGTCCTGACTACTTCTAGATATAAAAAGTCTTATATTTTATTTTTTAATATAAATTTTCTTAAAGTTTAAAATTTTTAATTTTAATTTATCTGGAGTTTATTTTCACATGTGTCATGAGGCAAGTGTGAAACCTTATTTTTTTTTCTCTAAATACTTAGCCATTTATTGAAAAGTCTCCTTTTCTCACTGTTTGGAAATGGCACCTGCTATACTCCTATGTACACATGGGTACGTTCCTGGATAGTCAGTTTCTTTCTGTTTGTTTGCTCTTTCTATATATTCCAGCTTCGATATCATGCTGCTTTAATTGTCTTTAGCTTTAGGATATATTTTAATATCTCTTAGGATAAGTCCTCTCTCCATTTTCAGAATGTTTATAGCTTTTCTTGGATATTTACTTTTCAGAGAAACTTGAGAATCATTTTATCAAGTTCATGAAAATAAATTCCCATTGGAAGCCTTAGTAGATTGCATTTAAATGTATAGATTGATTTGGATTTATATTTTTATAATAATTTATATTATATATTTTATATATTTATATTTATATTTTTATAATAATGAATCTTCCCTTACAGAAAGATGTATTCAGATTTTTTTATATCCTTCAGTAGAAATTTTATAGTTTTAATTCCTACAAGGTTGTGTACATTTCTTATACAAAGATGTATTGCTGGGTAATTTTTTTTAAATTGACACCTAATAATTATACATATTTGTGGGGTACAATGTGATATTTTGGTATGTATACACTATACACTTGTGTGATGATCAAATCAAGATAATTTGTATATCCATCACCTCAAACATTTATTATTTCTTTTGGTAAGAACATTCAAAATCTTCTCTTCTAGCTATTTTGAAATATCATCATACGTTGCTTAACCACAGGGATACATTCTAAAAAATGCAACATTAGGTGATTTTGTTGTACAAACATCACAGAGCAGGGGTGGGGAAGCTTTTCATGTTGGAAGGCAGAATTAATTTAGCTGTAATCCAATAATGACGAATTCAAGAAACTTCAATTAGATAAACTTAAAAATATACATTATTTTGTAAAGATCTAACTACTATGTACTTAATAATTTCAAAAAATGAAAACTATTTGTTAATTTTAAAGTTAATTAACCTTTTAATGACTTTGTTGTGTCTACTTTTTGTTGGAAAGCATTTGAATATTTGGTTGCAGCATGGAGGTCCACAGTTGATTCTCTAAATGGGCATCAGTCATCTGTGACCATAAGGGCGTCTTGATTTGGGTTAGGTAGGAGAATGTAGATTTGCAGCAGTAAGTGGTTAAAAAGCAAGAAAACATTTTTTGAGCATATT
>CAUYPO010097668.1:0-11216 GCA_963574435.1 Cheirogaleus major | reverse complement strand
CGGCAGTGAGGATGACCTTGGTCACGGTCCCAACACTGCCCCCACCCGCTTGTCACAGAGCAGCAGTTCTCTAAACGGCGGTTCTTCCCCCAAATCCTTCTTTTATTGTGATGTTTTAATATTTTAGGGATTAAAATCCCTGATGTGGAGCTCAAGAGAGCACCCTTCCTTTTACCACGTTCTGGTCCAAACGGAAAGGATTTTGGTGAGTTTCCAGGGAAACTCGTGAGCTCTTAGTGTTGAGGGACACCAGCGCAGGTGTCTCGTCCCAGCCTTGGCTAGCGGGAGTCACCACCCCTCAGCCCGGGTAGCGAGGGCTCGAAATCAAGACTCCTGGGTTGGAAAGTCCCCGGCGGACCCACCAGACCCCGACTGGGACGCAGAGAGGGAAGGACACGTTAGTGTTGGTGAGCCAAACCGAGCTCCTTTCACTTCTCCTTAAACCCCGACCGTCGTTTCTTTAAAATACCGTGCCACTTAAGTACACAAGGTCTTTCTCTAAGTATGAGAGCTGTTTTGAAATAACCAAAGAGACAGCATTTCCAAATTTTGTCGGCCGAGCGCGGTGGCTCACGTCTGTAGTCCCAGCACTGTGGGAGGCCGAGGCGGGAGGATCACTTGAGCTCAGGAGTTCGAGACCAGCCTGAGCAAGAGGGAGACCCCCGTCTCTACTAAAAATATTAAAATTAGCCGGGCATGGTGGCACATGCCTGTAGTCCCAGCTCCTCGGGAGGTTGAGGCAGGAGGATCACTTGAGCTTAGGAGTTGGAGGTTGCTGTGAGCTAGGCTGACACCACGGCACTCTAGCCCGGGCAACAGAGTGAGACTGTGTCTCAAAAAAAAAAAAAAAAAGAAAAGAAAAAGAAACACCTAAATTTTGTTAATGAAATCTTTTTCTGCAGAATGTATAGCAATCCCAGGGAACGTTATTGGTTAGCGGGTCCCTCCTGACAGAGACACCTCTTCCTGAAGCTGCATTTCATGGGCGTGACTCGAGTCCTCAGTGATCCTCACTCATTTGACATTGTTTCCAATTTAACCCACTTCTCGTGGCAGACGCACATCCTTGGTTCTGGTGTGCTGGAAGTTCCACTAGATGGACCCAAATATCCATCTAAACGCAGGGCATTTCCTCCCAAGAAGAAAACCTGATCATGTGTCCTTGTGTCCTTGTAAGCATGAAAACAAACAAGCGATAGTTCTGACGGCTTTCGGGGGCTGAGATGCTCGAGAGAGAGGGGGGTTCGGACCCTGCCTCACCGAAGGAAGACCCAGCCAAGGGAGCGAGCGGCACGTCCGGCTCGTGTCCTGCAGCAGATGGACGTCGGAGAGAGGCTGGCGCTCCCCTGACGGTCGTGACGGTGTGGTTTGCAGTCACCAGTTGGGAGCTGGGGGGTCAGATTTGGTCCTCGTTCTGACGCTCGCTAAGCTGTGTGACCCGAGGTCACTATACTTCCCAGTGTTCTCCCTGCCGTCTGGGACTGCAGACGAGGGGCTCGTTCACGCATCCCATCTAGACCGGAGTGGAAAACGGAACGATCACGTGAACTGGCCCTGGGGAAGAAGGGGTTTGAAGGGTCTTACTTCTGTTGTTTATTTAGGAGTGAGCTGGCGGAATTCATCCGAGCCCTAGAAGTGGTTTTAGGTGGGGACTGTCTGCCCCCCCCTTGGAGAGCCTGTGCCCAGTGGGTGGGGGGAGAAGACCCCCCAGGCCTCCTATGTGGGCCTGTCCTCACAGCAGGTGGCACTGTGGTCTCCGGGACCTGGAGGAGGGGCCCAAGGGACATCGGGTCTGGCCCCTCATTGTGAAGATGATGTCAAAGACGAACACAGAAGTGACAGAGGTGAAAACAGATTTCACTAGTAACTACTCAGTAGAGAAAGAGCTGAGCCCCCCCACTCTGACTTGTTCAGGAGTGATTTGGGCATTTTCAACGGAGAGGGAGGGGACGCAGGCGCTCAGTGGAATGGCAGGGGCCACAGTGCAGAGGTGGTCAGTTAATGTGACCAGTGAGCCGTGCCTGCAGGCGGCAGTCGTGGAAGTTCGGACTCTGTCCCCCACAGAGACCAGGAGACAGAGGCCCCGTCCTTCCCGGTGCGCGGTTCAGAGGGAGGGACTTAGGTGCTTGGGCGACAGAGACTCCGTCTGTGAGTGCTCTAAGGACGAGGTCAGGCCCCTCGCCAGGTGTCGGCTGAACAGACAGTAAGTTTCCTGCAGAGTCCAGCGGCTCTGAGAGAGAGCTGGGTCAAGCGGGCGGAGGACCTCAGGGGTGGAGTCCCCCCCCCACCCCGCACAAGGAATTTTAAGGCCCCAGTTCAGTCAAGGGAAGGTCCCTTCCAGCAGGTGTACGGGCGTCGGGACTGAGAAGGAAGTTGAGCTGCTTGAAGAGCACCCTAGAAAGGCTAATAGGTTGAGAAGGACGCAAGTCACGGGGCAGACGATCGAACCCCAGCCCTGGTGAAGCCTGGTGCTCGAAAGAAGGGGCAGGAAGCAGGTGGAGGGTTGCAAGGCCGGAATGGGTTGCCCCGGCACCCGTGAGCCACGTGGTGGCAGTGGCCTTCAATTCGTGGGCGGTTTCCCGGCTCCGAGGTAGGGGCAGTTGAGGGTGTTGGAAGTTCACTTCCTCCATCCGGGTGCGGTCGGCGACTTTCTGATGAGCTGGGGCTCGCTCTGCCCTCCCCCGAGGGTGGGTGATGACGGGCCCGTGTCCTTTGTCCTTGCCGTGCCTGACCGGAGTCGTGATCGTGGAGCTTGCGGTGGGTAAATTTTTTCTGGTTATTTTAACTGCAGTACCATAAACCTGCGCTGTTATTTCCAAATGGATGGAGTTGCCATGTGCCGACGGTTCTCCAGTTCTCAGTGAGAAAGTTTGGACTTGGAGTGAACTGCTACTTAAATCACTCCAGTTTTCTCCCAGGTCGTCTCAAAATCTTAGTTAGAAAAACACAATAATAACAGTTCTGACACCTTAGTTTTAAAAATTAATGCCTCTTCTTTTCACCCCTTTTGAATCAAAATACCCACAGCCTCATTTTGCCTTCGTTGTAACCCCGTGAAGCAGGTAAGACGGGGCTCGTGTCCCGGTGTTGGGAATGGGGGAGCTGGGACAGCAGAGAGGAGGCGGCCGGCTGCCCACTGCCCACTGCGGCTCCATGTGAGCAACCCGTCCAGAATGTGCCAGATGCTTCCAGGGGCCAGAGGCGGCCACGAGACTCAGCTCTGGGCTTGTCCTCCAGGAGCTCAGAGTCCAGTGAGGGAACAAGTTGTCTGGACACCGGCTATTCGATTCTAGAATCAGCTCTGGAGTCCGTGGCTTCCGACTTCCAGGGAGGAGAGCTCTGCAGTTCAGCTCCGCTCAGACTTGGACTGGGCCTTGGGAGTGAGCGTGAGGGGTGCTCCCCTGTGCGAGGGGTGCTCCCCTGTGTGAGCGGTGCTCCCCAGTGCGAGGGGTGCTCCCCTGTGTGAAGGGTGCAGGCAGCCAGCACAAGGCATTTCCATGCACTCGTGGCTCATCTGTGACCTGGTGCATCAGATGACGTCTGTCTGAGGGTAGCACTGGCAACGGAGATAAGGATGACTTGGCTTTCTCCCGCCTGCCGCCACCAACATATTCCAGAGAGAGAAACAGCACATCGGGACACTTTCCACCTGGTCTTTCAACAGGGAAGAGAGACAGCGGGATGGAGGGTGATGTGGGGAAAGAGCACAGACGGGCTTGGGAGCCAGGTGGACGTGGCTGCGTGGTCAGCCCTCCGCTCAACCCCCTGTGACTTGGGGAGGCCACTTGCCCTCTCTGAGCCACGGTTTCTCCATCCGTGTCCTAGGGTAGCAGCACCTACTTTACTGGTTTGTTGAGAAGATTAGAGAGGGTTACATACGTGTGCGTGGCCAGCGCTGGGTAGATGGCCACCGCACCATCAGCTACCTGGTTAAAATCCAAGCCCGGACCCGTGTGCTGGTTCCCATGTAAAAGAATTGAACACATCTTCTATTTAAAATAATGTGACCTTTCCCCCATTTCCTATTACAAATTAATTAGCACGTTAGGAGTTGCATTGACAAAATAGTTCTATGCCTTTAACTCCTCTTACTTCGGAGTTTTTATTGTAATTAACTGTTTTTTTTTAAATAGCCAGAGTAACTGGTGCCTGCGGTAAATATACAGTTTAAAAGGCATAAATTAAAAGCAATTCTTCCACCTTATGTCCCCCAGTCCCCCAGTGACTTCCCAGGGGCCCCAGCGTCACCGTTTCCGGAGTCTTTCTGGGGTTGACCACGTGTGCTCAGGCACTCACAGGTCTGCGCGTCTGTGCTGCGTGCACTGTTGCGAACACTTGCTTTTTATTTCACCACACAGTTTATCTTGCATGTGGTTTCTTATCAGCACATATAGATAGAGGGTGCTTTGAAAAACGGCTACACGGTGTTCCAGAATGCACGCATGCTGGTTTTTATTTAACAGCGATGGGACCGTGCCCGTCCATCCGAGCGTGTGTGCCCGTCCATCTCCTCGCTATCCCAGACTTCCAGGGAAACCATCTGTGGGTGTTTTAGGGGGGCTTGTTCCTCCAGCTGCCTGTGGGATGGACTGTCTGATCCCTGAGCAACATGGACCCCAACCCTGGCACAGGAAGAGAAGTCCAGGCGCATCTTCAGCTCAACAGGCAAACTTCTAGAGATGGGCTAAGTCCATTTCTCCCTTGGAGCTTGCAAATTCCTAATTTATAAATTGGGGATTATGTTTGCTTTTTTCTCTTTATCTTAAAAAACTTTGAATTTTCACAGATAGTAGTTTTCTTCTCTATTTACATTCTTATAAAAACGTGGAAATCTAGAAAAGCGAAAAGAATAAAATACAAATTACCAGTTATCCCATCCCTTAGAGACAGTCACTATTAACTTTGAGGCACATTTGCTTTTAGTGCTTTCTCTGTAGCGTGCTGTTGTTTTTTGTGTAGAGCATTTATTATATTTGACCATTTTCCCCTGTAAATGCAAATTTTGCGTAAATAATTTTTAATGGCTGCATAATTTATTATTATATGGCTATGCCATAATTTATTGGACCATTCATCTACACTTAGACATTTTATATTTTTGGGTTTATAAATAATTCTATGAGAAATAACTTTATATATAAATCTTTTCCCACATTTATGTGGGATGGATTTCACGGAGTGGAATGGTGGTTATTGATCCCTATTTCTCATTGATCTATATTGCTTGAGTGCCCTTCAGGAAGACCGTGCTAATTTTTAACTACATCAACAGTATGTCAATGTGCTTATTTATCAACATTTAATATAAATTATACCTTAAAATTTTAGACAAAGATGTAACATGATTTAAATTATTTAAACATTTATTTCTTCTATTACTATTAGTAATCTAGATTTAGAAAGACTTTTGGCATAAACCAATTGGGAAAACCAATAACTGAAAACATTGTAGCGAATTTTATTGTAGTTGTAATAGCACATTGATAGATTGTGATACAACTTACACAGAACATTCCTTTTTACGGTTAATTTGGGTGCTGTCTTAAATATGGAAGAAGTTGGCCTCCAGGGTTGACTGGAAACTTCTTTTGCCGCACAACCTTAGCAAAAACCCCTGCATTTTCTTTATTGTGACAATATAGTAAAATAAAATTTATATTACTCTGAAAAAAAGATGTATTTCTCAAATCCTAAGTTATTTGCATTTAAGAAAAAAAACAAAACTGCAATAACGGTAGATAATAATGTAAAAAACTTAAGCAGAATTGTAAGATTGAGCTTGTATGTTGTTAAAAGATGTCAGTGACATCATTCATTATTTTTAGACTTAGAAAATAAGCCTGTATTTTATCATGTTTTAATATGAGTTACAAGGGTTTGAAGCTATCCTCAGTATCTTTGACTGTGGCATAGTCTCGCTTTTTTTTTTTTTTTTTTTTTGAGGCAGAGTCTGGCTCTGTTGCCTGGGCTAGAGTGCCGTGGCATCAGCCTAGCTCACAGCAACCTCAAACTCCTGGGCTCAAGTGATCCTCCTACCTTAGCCTCCCGAGTAGCTGGGACTATAGGCATGTGCCACCATGCCCGGCTAATTTTTTCTATATATTTTTAGTTGTCCAGCCAATTTCTTTCTATTTTTCAGTAAAGAAGGGGGTCTCGCTCTTGCTCAGGCTGGTCTTGAACTCCTGATCTCGAGCAGTCCTCCCATCTCAGCCTCCCAGAGGGCTAAGATTACAGGCGTGAGCCACCACGACCGGCCAGCATAGTCTCATTACCACTAGAGAACTAATATCTTTGCCCTGGGTTTTGAAAATCTACTAAGTCTTCCCTTCCTCCTCACACATAGAAAAAATACAATAAACCCCTTGAGATCATACAGAAGCTGCCTTAAAACTGCAGGAATGAAATAAATCGTTTCTATTATCTTTCAAAGGATTGCACGTTATTTTCTTTGGGAGATGGGAGACAATCTCAGCTCCTTGGGAAGGGAAAGTAGCTGCACTCTTTAAGGCAAAATTCCCTCTTGTTTTCCAAATGGACCCAATTTTCTTCCATTTTACCCATCATAGTAGTTGGAGGCATATTTTTTAAAAAGTAGATTTCTGTCCTATTCATCTGGGCATTTTAGATTATATAAAAAGATATATTTTTTACATTATATCACCAGGCACTAAGATGGTCTGTGCAGCTTGGGGACCATCCTCCGTGGGGCCTGGTGTGTGTTATTAGGGGCTGCTGAGTGCATTGCGTTGTTTTCACAGTTCTACGAGTATGTGTATTTTTTCTTTGAATTTTCAATGTTTTGCCCTCAAATTCAAGGTAGTAATGAATGCTTTTCTTTTTATTCTTACAGTGTTTTCACAAATGGAAGGTTATTTATTCCACCTGTAAAAATCATCATACCCAAGTTCAGCCTGTCCGATTGGAATGTTGTGCTGGCCATAGTTGGAGAGAAAGTCTTCCCCCTGGGAGGCGTTCGGAAGTAAGGAGACTCTCGATGCGGGAGAACGGGGTGACGGCAGAGACAGCGGCTTGTTTTTGTGCTTTTCTATGGGAATTTTCTGCCGGGACCAGCAAGGTTTAAAATGACTCATCATAAACTCTTATTTTGGTTTTTCAAAGCAGACAGTATTGTCTCAGTCTTGGTACCATGCTTACTTGTAACCAGTTTCATTCCTTTGTTCATTCAACACGCTACTGAGCATGCACCGTATGCTGTGTGTTGCAAACATAACACAGCGCTAGGAGCAAGAGCCATGCTCCCTGCAGTCCCTGCTGGGCCAGGAAGCAAAGCGTGGTCAGATGCTGCGGCCAGTCTGGCGAAGGCTCTCAGCTTGGCTGGAGAAGCCAGGCCCGGGAGCTGGTGCCTGAGCTGAGACTTGGCAGATGTGGGGACATGCATTCCCTGGGGACACAGGGCATGTGTGAAGAGGACCGCAGGGTTGGGGCTTCGAGCCTGGGCGTTGGGGACAGACTCGAAGTCACGTCTCCTCTCTGCCACCTGTGTCTTTGCTGCCTCAGGTACATTCTTACCTTCTTGATGCATGTTCCCTCATCTGGAAAGCTGGAGATAATACTAGTGCTTACTTCCAAGAGTCATAGTACGTGTAAGGTGCTTAGCATAGTACTTGGTGTATAGCAAGCTTTAAACGGGGGTGGTGACCGTGCCATGCCTTGTACGAAATGCAGCGTGATCGTGAGGGAAGTGGCAGGACCCGGGGCTGGAACCTCGGGTCCACGAAGGCCTCGCAGGCCAGGCAAGGGGCTTGCTGTCCTGCAGCCAAGACGCGTGCAGTCCGGTTGTGGGGTGAGAGCTCATGGTGGCAGCGGTGATGATGGGTGAGGTGGGAGGTGAGAGATGGGAGCTGCCCCAGGCGGCTGTGACACAGTCTGGGTGGGCCTTTGGCTTTGAGGACATACATAGGCTGAAAATAAAGAAATGGAGGAAAATATTCCTTGCAAATGGAAACCAAAAGAGAGCAGGGGTAGCTGCACTTATATCGTACAAAGGAGACTTTAAGAAAAAGAGTGTAACAGGAGATAAAAAAAGTCATTGCATGATGATCAAAGAGTCAGTCCATCGAGAAGACGCAACAGTTACAGACACACGTGTGACCAACATCGGAGCACCAGAATATACAGCGTGCAGGTAACCCCAGGACTGGAGGTAGAAACAGACAGAGATACGCTAGTTGTGCAGGGACACCCGTCCCCCACTTTGGACAACGAACAGATCGTCCAGACGGAAAATCAGTGAGCAAACAGTGGGCACGAACATCGGTGCAAACCAGGTGGACCCAACAGGACCCACGGAACATTCCCTCCCAGCGCAGCAGGTGTACGTTTTTCTCCGGTGCACACAGTCCACTCTCCAGGGTAAGGCGTGTGTCAGCCACAAACAAGTCTTACCAAATTTAAGCAGATTGAAGTCATATCAAGTATCTTTTCTGATCGCAATGATAAGAAACCGTGAGCCAATAACAGGAGGGAAATGGGAAAATTGACAAGTACGTGGAAATTAAGTGACATGCTCCTGAACAACCAGTGGGTCCAGGAGGAAATCAAAAGGGAAATAAAGAAAAATCTCGAGACAAATGAAAGTGGAAAGACATACCAGAAATTATGGGATGCAGCAGAAGCAGCTTCGAGAGTGAGGTTCACGGCGAACGCGACTGCGCTAAGCAGAGAGAAAGGTCTCAGATAACAGTCCGACTTCACACCTCACTTTCACCAACAGAATGAAGAATTAAAACCACATGATCCTCTCAACAGATGGAGAAAAAGCATTTGACAAAACTCAACAGCCTTTCATGATAAAAGCTCTCAACGAATTAGTCACACAAGGAACGTACTCAGCACAACGGAAGCCGAGCGTGAGACGCCTGCAGCTCACATCGCACCCGGCGGTCGGAAGCTGAAAGTTTCTCCGCCAAGATTAAGAACGAGGTGAGGAGGCCTCCTGTCACCACTTATATTCAGTTTAGTGCTGCGAGTCCTCACCAGAGTAATCGGACAAGAAAAAGAGATAAAAGGCATCCAAATCGTAAAGGAAAAAGTAAAGTTGTCTCTGTTTATATACTTGATATGATTTTATACATAGAAAACCCCGGACTCCACCAAAAAGCTGTTATAACTAATAAATGGATTCAGTAAAGTTGCAGGATGCAAAATCAACATACAAAAGGAAGCTGTGTTTCTGCACAATAACAACAAACCATCTGAACAAGAAATTAAAAGAGCAATCCCGTTTATAATAGCATCCAAAAGAATAAAATTCTTAAGAATAAATGTAACCAAGGAAGTGAAAGATCTCTACACTGAAAACTATAAAACGTTGGTGAAAGAAATTGAAAAAGACACAAATAAATGGAAAGACATCCTGTGTTCACGGCTCGGAAGACCCCAGAACACCTGGACTGATGGGGGCTCTTTTCCGAGGCGGGGAAGTCACAGACCAGCAGGTGTGGGTGCTGGGGACCCTGGCGTGTCTGGGGTCCCCAGCACCGCCGGCCTGGGCTGCAGGCAGAGCTGACGCTGGAGCTTAGACTGAGGATTCGTTAACTCAGTGGCCAGCGAGGTTGTGTGTGGGACGAGGCCCTCCCGGGAGCTGGCCTGGAGCAGGTGCACAGCCCAGGTGCTTGTGGGGTCTTTCCTCGGTCACCTGTCACCTTGTGGCAATGGGAGACCAGCGTGGCCAGATCGTATATTTCATAGGAAGGCAGAAACAGCAAGTCATTTAAAACAGAGACAGTAACCATTCTCTGGTCAGTTCTTTTGTGTCTCGGGTCTGCACACAGGTGAGCTTTCAGGTGTCTGATAGGAGGAGCCTGTTCTCCGTGTGATTGCCCTGGGGAGTCTCTTCTGCCTCGTGGTCCTCATGCCTGGGCCTGGTTTCCGTCTCTCCGCGTGGCCTCCCTAAGCTGGTGCCTCGTTCGGACCCTCTGGTGCTTGGTCCTGCCTTTGCCCTGGCTGCTGCTGGTTTGAATTCTCTCTGGCCCCGTGTGCTGTGGCTGTAGGGTACCTGGGCCCACACCTGTCCCCAGTCCTGCATCTTGAGCCAGCTTGGGGCGGGTTCTCGGCAGGAGGTAGCGTTTGGAGCAGGAGACAAGGGAGGCCTCCAAGGAGAGTGCACATGAGGCGCCAACGCCAGAGCAGAGACAGGTGGCCCAGAAGGGGCATGGCGTGGCAGCCGGGGACACAGGGGCTCCCAGGGAAGGACTCCAGCAAATGCCACCGCCGCGGCAAGTGAGATGAGACCCAGAACTCGCTCTCCAGCCCACCCTGAGCAGGCGGCCACATGCACAGTGAGGCGGAGGCGGGTGCGGGCGGGGGTGAGTGAGGCGCAGAGGCGGAGGCCGGAGTGTGGGTGTGGCTGAAAGGGGGCAGGTGCCGCAGGTGGAGGACTGTGGCTCGAGGGGCTCGGGGCAAATGCGTGTCGTCCTCGAATGTGAGGGACACCTGCGCACCTTCTCTCCTGGAGGGGAAAGTCTGGTGGGGGGGGGAGAGCAGGTCCTGCTGGTGGAAGAGGGCTGGTCTTGGAGGATGGGGGGACGGAGGGTGGGGGACCCCCTTCCTGCGAGGCAGGGGGTGGAGGTGAGGATGGTGCAGGGGTGGAAAGGTTTCCAGGAGAAAAGGAAGGGGAGCAGATGAATGCCTGGTGATGTCGGTCAAGCAGGAAAGAAGGTGTCTCTGGAGAATGGCTGGAAGGAGCATGGAGGCGGCGGGGCACGGCATGGGAGGACGGCTGGCCGCCGGCCTGGGCGCCGCGCTGCTCTCGGGCACTCGGCGGCCTGGGTGAGAGAGGAGAAGGCAGATGGACTGTGAGTTGTGGATCTAGAGAGGCGTTGAGGCGGAGTCTGGGCCGGTGTGGTCCCGGACCGAGGGTCCGGCTGCCGCAGCGGAGCAGGGGCAGTGACGTGGGGAAGGCCATGGCGGCAGCCTCGCCGCCGCAGTTGGTGGCACCTGCTTGCCTGAGTCAATGTCACCTGTGGCTCGTTCAGCACAAGCTCGTCCTGTTCATCCTGTCCATCCTCCGTGCGTGGCCCGGTCTCGGCGGTGCGGGAGACACAGATGTACGCTGACGTGTGGGGGCCGCCGCTCCTTGCCCACCTCCACGCAGACGTGATGTCTGAAGCTCCCCGACACGTGAACCCTCCTTTCTTCATTCATCCGTTGATTCTGCACACTCTGACTGAGAGCCTGGCGGGCTCCCATCTGAA
>CAUYPO010097667.1:0-31930 GCA_963574435.1 Cheirogaleus major | reverse complement strand
GCAGAAGGATTGCTTGAGCCCAGGAGTTTGAGGTTGCTGTGAGCTAGGCTGACGCTATGGCACTCTAGCCCAGGCAACAAAGTGAGACTCTGTCTCAAAAAAAAACAACAAAAAAAACTTGGCATTTGAAAGGAGGTTATTTAAAAGTAAAGTACTGGGATCAAACATTGATCTATAGATTCAATGCAATTCTTATAAAAATTCCAGCTTCCTTTTTTGCAGAAATTAACAAACTGATCCTAAAATTCATATAGAAATGCAAGGGACCCAGAATAGCCAAAACAATTTTGACAAAAGAGAACAAAGTTGGAGGACTCACATTTCATGATTTCAAATGTGAGTACTACAAAGCTACAGTACTCAAACTTTGTAGTATGGGTATAGGATAGACATATAGATCAGTGGAATAGAAATGAGAGTCCAGAAATAATATAAACCCATATATTTATAGTCAGTTGAGTGACAAGGGTATCAATACAATTCAGTGGGGAAAGAACAGTCTTTTCAATAAATGGTGCTGGGACAACTGGATACCCCAGGCAAAAGAATGAATTTGACCCTTACCTCACATCATACACAAAAATTCACTCAAACTGGATCAACGACCTATATGTAAGAGCTAAAATTATAAAACTCTTAGGAGAAAACATAGGCATAAGTCTTTATGACTTTAGGTTAGGCAATTGTTTCTTAGATATGATGCCAAAGGCACAATCAAGAAAAGAAAAAAAAGATAAATTGGACTTCATCACAATTTAAAACTTCAATACAGTAAAAACCCACAGAATGGGAGAAAATATTTGCCAGTTATATATCTGATAAGGGAGTAGTCTCTTAAATATATAAGGAACTCTTAAAATTCAGCAATAAAAAGACAATCTAATTTAAAAATGGGCAAAGGATTTGAGTAGACATTTCTCTAAGGAAGACATTCAAATGACCAGTAAGCATCTGAAAAGATGTTTAGTATCTTTTCGTTTGGGAAATGCGAATCAAAACAATAAAATACCACTTCACACTCATTAGGGTGTCTGTCTGTAATAAAAAAGATGAACAAGAACAAGTGTTGATGAAAATATGGAGAAATTGGAATCCTTCATACGTTGCTAGTGGGAATGTAAAATGGTGCAGCTGCTTTGGAAAGACAGTTTGGCAGTTCTTCAAAAAGTTAAACATAGAGTTACTATAGACCCAGCAATTCCACTACTAGGTTTATACTAACCAAGAGAAATGAAAACATAGGTCCACACAAAAGTTGTATACAAATGTTTGTAACAACAACATTCATAATAGCCCCAAAGTGAAAAGAACTCATAACCTATTAATGAGTGGTTAAAATGTAGTATATCTATATAATGGAGTGTTATTCATAATTTGTTTAGTTAAAAAGAATGAAATACTGATAGATGTTCCAACACGGATGAACCTTGAAAACATTATGCTACATGAAAGAAGCCAGACACAAGAAACTACATATTCTGTGATTCCATTTTTATGAAATGTCCAGAATACACAAGTCTATGAAGATAGAAAGTAGATTAGTGGTTTGCCAGGGGAGGAGAAAATGGAAAATGACTGCTTGATGGATATGGGGTTTCTTTTGGGGATGATAAAAAGATTTTGAAAATAGTGGTGATAGTTGCATAACTTTGTAGATATACTAAAAACTACTGAGTTGTGTTCTTTAAAGGGACAAATTTTATGGTATGTGAATTATGTCTCAATTAAAAATATGTAAAGGACTTATTTTTTTCCTGGGATCATTGCTGGTGTCAATTTCTCCTGATTTATAAAAAGAGGGTAGAGCTGGGGATAAATAGAGTCTTTGTAAATGTATTATTATAAAAGTGGCTAAATGTTCTTGCTGTAAGATTTATATTTTTCCATTTCTTGAGTACAGTGTATTTAGGTCGTCACCCCTCCTACTTTATTAAGCTTGGTTACTCTTGGGGGCCCTGGTTACTATTATCTTCATTTTCTAGAAGAGAATAGAAGAGCATGAGCTCAAGAGTCAAAATATGTGGGTTTGAGTCCCATCCCCACCGTTTATTAACTGTGACCTTGGATGTGTTACGTAATGTGTTCATGCTGCAATTTCTTCATCTGTAAAGTGGGACAGTATTAATTCCTTGTCTCTTGGGGTAGGTTAGGATTAAGAAGATAAGGCCTCAGGTGCTTAAGTAAGAGCTCAGTATACTCAGTTTCTCTTGATATCTTGGGCTTTAGAAGGATTTAAAAATTAAGTCCACCTCATGCCCATGGTGATTTGTGCATTGAGATTATTCCTGAGGTATTATTTTTAGGGGTGATTTATAAGTATTGAATGTATAGAACTTCTAAGATTTTAATGTTATTTTAATCTTATTATATATTATTATATACTAAATATTTTCATTCTTCATAATTCAGTTCTTTAGGGCAAAAAAAGAGATAGCACTTTTATAAAATATTGACAGTTCAACAAACTTTATTTGCATTTTGTTTGACTGTAGGAAAAGAATCTGGATGACAAACCATATCGTAATATCCAGGAACTAGAAAATTATGCTGAAAACACACAGAGCTCTCTTCTTTATTTAACACTAGAAATATTGGGTAAGTTATTTTTCTATTTTATACTTCTCTTTTCAAATAAAACACCTTTGAAATTTTATTCTTTCATAATTTGACAATCTAACCAGTTTAACACTGAAGTTTTTGTTTGTATTATTACTAGCTATAAAGGGACAGCTTTTTTTCCTAGCATTTTTGGTTTGGTTTTGTTTTTGAGCAAGAAGGGGGATATATGTGTATCCATCTTTCTTTGGAGCACAGACTGATCCAAAACTCAGGCTCTCATACAAGTACCTTAGCTACCTGTGGGAATGCTGTAATTAATAATCTGGGAATTGCAGATGGCTTTACTTTCTTACTATAGCCTCTCCTGTAGGCCTGTAGCTTGACTTTTCCTTTCTTGTCAATAATACTTCCCCATGTAAACAAAAAAAGTAAAAGAAATAAAACTGCATTTATAAAACTTTTCATGAGATTTTTCTTTCTCCTTTCCTTTAAAAAAAACTTAGATGATTCTATTCCTTCTCTGACTTTGCTACAAGTTAGTGAGGTCTTATTGTAATGAGGAAATTATTTGGGTTAAGGACAGTGCCACCTCATCTGAAGACGGTAATATTAATATATTTTTATGCCACCCTAAAAGAATAATACAAGTCACCATTGAATTTGCCAGGCCTGTTCTGCCCATAGCCCCAGTGACATCTTTGCCATCACAGTGAAAGGAAGGAGCAAAAAGAGAACATTTGTTAAGCGTATACTTAAAATGAGGTCATTTGGAAATTGCACGGAGGAAAAGAAATGGAAGACTTGTGATGTTTTTACATGAGAGCCAATTAAAATTCTAAATGTGTTCTTGGTGTGCTATAGTCTGAGGAAAACTCTTTTATTTAGATACCTGCTAGTGGTAAATGGTCAGCTTGTCTTTGTGCCCATTTCTTCCCTTATAAATCCTGTTTTTCAGATATAGAACAGGATAAACACCTACTTTACATGTTTAGGTGATTTCTCTGTGCTATTTCTATCGATTTGTTATGCACTTAAAGAGACTAGAGCAGCCCTGTTTAATTTCTGAAATCATAGGTATAAAGGATCTTCATGCAGATCATGCTGCAAGTCACATTGGAAAAGCCCAAGGCATCGTCACTTGCTTAAGAGCAACGCCGTATCATGGCAGCAGAAGAAAGGTGTTCCTTCCCATGGATATTTGTATGCTGGTAAGGCTGTCATTTGGACCTTCTAATAATTTACCTCAGGCATGCAGGAAGGGAAGTTAGCTCTTGGTTCTTTACTTAGTCTAGTCAAGTAACTGCTTTGAAAGGAACACTTATTACTTACTGCCCATAGTCTTCATCTTTTTGTCCCAGAGTTATCGAGTCATAATTTTATCTGTCAGGCATTTTAGGTCTCTGGAGTAGCTATGAGTAAGGAGGTCCGGAGAACCTCATTTGGTATAGCTTCATGTTGATGCCTTACTCTCTTTCAAGCCATTGCAGTAATTATTCCTAGTGTTCCTCTTAGACTGTTCTTTATTTTATTTTACTGGAGGAAGTAATCTATTTAAAAAATCTTACTTTTGAGAACTTTGATTTTATGTATGAGATTCATTATTGTCTGTTCTTTTAAACTTTTTGTATTGGTTTTCTTGGGGTTTTTTTTGTTCTACCTACAGCAGTCATAAATTAACATCTTGTTGAATGTTCCAGGTGTGTGTATGTGTGTGTGTGTCTCAATATATATGCACACAAGTACACATAACACACATATATACATACATGTATTTTTAAAGAAAAAATAGGCATTATACTGTACATACTGTTCTATCACTGATTTTCTTGAGCTGAGTTAGTTTTAATTGTGCTTTTAGATTCCAAATATAATGTATATTTTCCCACACAGCATGGCGTTTCACAAGAGGACTTTCTACGAAAGAACCAAGATAAAAATGTGAAAAATGTAATATATGACATTGCCAGCCAGGCACACTTGCACCTACAGCATGTAAGTAGACTCTTGTTGCCAAATCATTTAGGAAATTATAATTTCTAGTTGTGGCTATTCCTGGAGCATGTATGGTATTCCCAACTTGGCAGTCTTTATTCCCCTTTTCATTGAATTGCCAGTAGATTTATTTCAGAGACTATTGTAAACTTTTGTCACTTTTAAAAAATCCCCCCTCTCTCCCTCTCAGCACATGAATGCACCTTTACTGGGTAAATCAAGGGTGAGCTTTCTCAGGCAGGCTTATCTGGGCTCCGTCCACTCACTGTTTCTCTCTCTCAGAGGACAGGGTGTCTTTTTGCCTTGCCAAGGCTGAAGCCTCTCCTCCCTCTTCCAGGACCTTATATTCTCGGCAGTCCCCAGCTGGTGTTTTCAGTTTGCTTCTCTGATAACTTGCCCCTTTTATCTTCTGGTTTGTTGTTATTGCCATCTGAGTTTACAGGCAGCCTGTGGACACTTCGTGTATCTTTTTCTCTCCCAGTGGAACTTTTTGAATAAGTGGCTGCATGCTTTGTTATCTCAGGGCCTCACCTCTGTGGCACTGCTCATCGTGGTATGATTTGGCTTCCATCCTCTCCACTCTAATAAACAATCACTAGTAAATAATCTCCTCCTCACCAAATTTAATGGCCATTTAAAACTTATTCTTGATAACTCTTCTTCCTTTTTGACACCATAGACACCTTTTCTCTTTGAAACTTTCTTTTCTTTCCTTTGAGTCTTTGACTTGGCTTCTGAACTTGTTCCTTATTTCTCCTGCATGTCATTTTAGTTGTTCCCCAAGAGTTAGTTCTTCATCTTTTCTCAAACTTTACCTGGTCTTCTGTTTGAGATTTGACACTGTTGACTAGCCACTTCTTTCTTGAAATTGTCCTTCATGTCCATGATGTTATTCCCTTCTGATTCTCCTTGAATGATTCCTTGATGTCAGTGGTCTCTGAAGACTTGGTAGAAACTTTTTGTTTCCTTGTTTTACATGCTACAGAGAGATTGAAGAGAAAAGGTGGTTATGGTGATTAGTAAATCATGGATGATCTTAGAGCAATTTAGAAATAGCTGGGGGTAAAACCAGAGTGCGGTGGGTTAAGAAGTGAGTCAGGAAATAGAGGGTGAGTATCTGCTCTTCCTGGCATAAGACAATGTAAATGAAGACATGGAGACAAGAGCGAACGCAGGATGCTGAGCATCAGTCAGAGTGGACCAGGTGTTCACAGTTCAGTGCTAGGGAGTTGGGTTGGATAGATGAGCCTAGAGTCAAGATATGACAGCCTTAGAATTCCAAGATAAATAGTTGAGACTTAACCTACCATGGAGTTAAGTTAAAGAAAGTAAAAATGAAATTGTGATGTAAGGACATCAGTTTGGCTGGCTCTGTGGAATGAATTAAAAGTCAGGGAACAGAGAGGCAGGATGATCACTTAAGAGGATCTTACATTCATTTAAACAGGACATAATGTCATTCTAAGTTAGGGAGGTGCTGGGACTTATTAACACAAGTATTTCTTCATTTACCTTTTACTATAGCTAGAGAGTCAAACTTATTATAAGATAGTTGGAAAAATGCCAAAGCCAATCTATAAGAAAGAATAGAATTTTTAATATAGTGATTACTTCTTCCTGAGTCCTTTAGGTTTAGGAAACTAATTTTAATCAGCAGGAGATGAGCTATTTTGTTGCTTTTGAGAGAGGCCCTAGCTGTGTTGTTAAACTGCTGGTATTGCTTTGTGTTCACTTTCAGAGAGAGAGTGTTTATTTGCAGAAAAATTTCAAACCAGTTTCCTTATCTCTTCCCTTTTAGGCTAGGTCCTTCCACAAAAGTGTTCCTGTGAAAGCACTTCCTGCTTTTCTTCAGACGGTAAGTAGATTAACAGAGAAGGCTGTATAATTAGTGAAGCAGATGTGTGTGATCTCTTTTTACATTTTGTAAAGTTCCCAGTGCAGTTCTTTAGTCTGGAGCTTTTGTTCTTCTTTCCCTCCCTTATGGTGGGCTTCATTAGGTACATGATGCTTTTGGTGGTGATCATTTCTGTATTTCCCAGAGGCAGTTGAGCTGAGTTGTTAGCACTGAGTCTGCAGCCAGACAGCATTGGTTTGAATCTGTTTTGCCCCTTACTAGCCATGGGACCTTAAGTTCCTTAGCCACTATATTTCTCAGTTTACGCATAGGTAAAATGAGAATAATAGAAGAAACTACCTCATAGGATTGTTAGGCTATTTGTAACTATATAAGTATTACATACTATTTATTAAGTTTTTCTCCATAGTGACCTGACCATATGGAGCCACTGGTTCCTGAACAGAGATTCACAGACCAGTGCTGAGCTGGCTGCATCAGAAAAACCTGGAAAGCTTTTTAAAAAAATACAGATTCCTGGGGTCTTCTTATTAAAGAAGACTCTTGGGATTGATAAGGAGGCCAGTTCCTAGGAGAATCTTTGATTTTAAAAAGTTCCCCAGGTGATTCTGATGTATAGCCAGGTTTGGGAACTGTTCTAAAATTTATAAAGAAATGATAATCGCTACCAATTACTTAGTATCCATTATGGAACAGGCCCTGAACTAGGTCACTCCATACATTTTTTTAACTCTTCCTAGGAATAAATCTAGGTATGGCTACTTCATTTTATTGGTAGAAACCAAGGTTCAAAGATTTGTATATCAATATTGTCTACCTTTTCCCTCTAAAATATATTTAAACATTTATTTTGATCCCTTCACCTCTTCTATCCTAATTTTCAGGTCTGTGTGTTTGAAATAATTTTGTTTCTTTATTGGATTTGCTTATTATAAAAGTAATAAATTAATATTTTAAATGTTCACATAATGTAAGAGAAAGCAAAAGAAGAAATTAGAGCCCTCACAATTCCATCCTACCCAGAAATAATGTCTGTTCATCTTTCTGGATTTTTTATGTACATGTAAGCGTTAGTGTATTTTTGCATGTGTCAACACATATTGTTCTATATCACCTTTTTTTTTTTTTTTTTTGAGACAGAGTCTCACTCTGCTGCCTGAGCTAGAGTGTGGCGGTGTCAGCCTAGCTCACAGCAACCTCAAACTCCTGGGCTCAAGCAATCCTCCTGCCTCAGCCTCCGGAGTAGCTGGGACTACAGGCATGCACCACCATGCCCAGCTAATTTTTTCTGTATATTTTTAGTTGGCCAATTAATTTCTTTCTATTTTTAGTAGAAACGGGGTCTCGCTCTTGCTCAGGCTGGTTTCGAACTCCTCACCTTGAGCGATCCGCCCGCCTCGGCCTCCCAGAGTGCTAGGATTACAGGTGTGAGCCATCGGTGCCTGGCCTCTATATCACCTTTTTAATGGCTATTTATTTGGTGGATATACTATCACCTGTTTAACATACTAAGTAAGCTCGATAAAGGTTAAGGATTTTGTTTTTTTCAGTTTTGTGATAAAGGTTGTTCTCAACCTTGGCTGCCCATTAGAATCACTTGGGGGGCTTTAAAAAAAACCCAAAACAATGCTTGGGCCCCTTTCCAGACCAACTAATTAATAATACCTAAGAGGTTGGAGCCAGGCCTTGACACTTTTTAAAAGCTTCCCCAGTAATTGTAAAGTGCAGCTAGGGTCCAACAGTGGTTCTCCCCATGTGGTCCCTGGACCAGCAACATTCACCTCACCTGGGAACTTGTTAGAAATGCATATCTTGGGCTCCACTGTAGACCTACTGAATCAGAAACTCTGGGGCTGGGGCCAGCTCTCAGTTTCTATCCTGTGCCAAGAGAAACTAGAGGGATAACATGCCAATTCCTGAGGGAGGGACTGCTTCTATCATATACCCTCATTCTTTTTTTTTTTTTTTTTTGAGACAGAGTGTCTCTCGTTGCCCTGGACTAGAGTGTAGTGGCATCATCGTAGCTCACTGCAACCTCCAATTCCGGGGTTCCTGCCTCAGTCCCTTGAGTAGCTGGGACTACAGGTGGGAGCCACTGCACATGGCTGATTTTTCTATTTTTAGTAGAGATGAGGTCTGGCTCTTGCTCAGGCTGGTCTTGAACTCCTGAAGAAATATTTTCAAAGTTTTTTATTCTCTTTTAAAATTGTTGATAATCAATCAGCTAGAAGGAAGGCCTGACACAGGACCCGCACTTACACCTCTCACAAAGGCCAGCTCCAACAAAGGATTCTTGAAAGAATGGTGAAAAGGGCTACGGCTCTTGAAATAATGGTAAATCAATGGTGAGATAATTCTTTAAAGAGTGGTTATTTTAAAGGCTCTAGGACCGCCTTCTTGGAAATATCCACTTACCTGGGCCTCAACATAGATTTGTCTGCCAGAATCATCTTAGGCTCTCAGCTCATATGCAAATGAATATATCCATATATGTAAATATATCACAAAATATAGCATAATAAACACCCATGAACTCACCGCACAATCCAGGAACTAGAATGTCACCATTAAATTGCACTCGTGTGTTTTCCCCATCTCATCTCCCTGCCGCTGTCTGCCTTATTTAGGTAGCAATCCTAAATTTTGTGTGTATTGTTTCCTTTTCTTTTTTTTCTTTTTTTTCCCCCACCCTCCTGTTCCCTTGCTTTTATTCCAAGAAGTTTTATTCATCTTATATATTCCTAAAGAATATGTTCCTTGGTTTTATTTTTGAGCTTTATAAAAAGGGATCATTTTCTGTTTGTCTTCTAGAATATATAACACACTCTTAATGTTTCTGAGATTTGTGCAAATGTATCTAGCTGTAGTATGTTCACTTCACTGCAGTATAATATTTCATTGTATGAACTATTTATCTTTTTTGTCAAAGAATTTCTGGGTTGTTTCCAAGTTTTTTGCTAATAATATAAGGCAGCTGTGCACTTTCATGCACATATCTCCTATTATACATATATGTAAGTTTAGGGTTTTAAAACATAGATAATTAATTTGTTTGGATGTACATGCCTATATTAAAAATGTGTAGGAAAAAGGGCTGGAAGAAAATACAATACTTTTTGTTTTCTTTCTTCCCATCTGTGTATTCCAAAAAACCTAAAACCACATAATCCCTGTGTAGGATCACGCAGGTTCTGTGCTGCAGAACTCCAGGGGGCACTGTGCACATGGACTGGGAAGGAAGTGCTGCCTCTTAGAATCATGGAGCACAAAACTAAAAAGTTATTAAAATAAAATAAAAATTTGTAAATGAATAAAGATGACTGAAAACCAAAAAATAGAGTACTGTACGTCTTTGATGTTTTCTATCCTGCCACTATCCTGGTGAAAACTTTGTCAACCTTTATGTGGTAGGGCGTGACATTTATAGAGATGGGGTGACATTTAAAGAGACCATGATTATTCTCCCTGGTTGAAAATCATGTGTTCTAGCAAGCACATGGAGACCCATTCAACTTTTTCACAAAATAATTTCTTGAAAAGACAACTTGAGCTCCCTCTAATGGTGCTCTGCATTTGGGGGTAAGAGAGGGGAGGATGTTTGATTTTCCCTGATTGAAACCTCCTTTTTGTATCCCACAGAATCTAGTAATAACACCAGGCAAAATAATCTCTCTGATCTTTTACATCTTGACCAGAGCATTATATTTTAGGATCAGAAAAGTCTTGATATTTCTAGTACTAGCTCTTGATACCATTTACTTTCCTAACAGAAACTTCTTAGGAGATGTCTTTATTTTCTATCTCATTTCTAAAATCCTCATTTAAATTGTTAATATGTAGAAGACCATTTCAGGGAAACTAAAACAGCCTTAATACTTATAGTTTTTCTTTAGTTTCTTTTAAAGACTTGATCATTTTATGATCTAGTGACCACTACTTTCTTTTTCCAGGTTTCTCTAGAGGACTATTTAAAGAAAATTCAACGAGTGGATTTTGATATATTCCACCCATCTTTACAGCAGAAGAATACATTACTTCCATTATCTTTGTATATTCAGTCATGGAGAAAAAGATATTAAAGTAATTTCATGGCACTGATATTCATTTACTTTTATTCTAATAGTTTTACAAAAGTATACTTGTTTCTGTTTAGAAACAACAGGAACTGATTCTGTTTACTTAAGGGGAAGATGAACTTATTAGATGGATGTTGAGTAGCTCACAGAATTAAGAAGTTGCTGTGGGACTAGGGTACCAAGACACTGCTGAGATTCTGCCACAGGCCCCACAATTGGCACCACCAGCCCCCAGACCATGTTGGCTGTGCCATCCCTGGGAAGTTGGAGCCTAGGAGGAAAACTTGGTTTAGCTGTGCTTGGGCTGTAAGCCATGCCTCAGCCAGAGGACAGAAAGAGAGAGAGAGAACATTGTCGTCCTCCCTTCAGTCTTTGGGGGGGAAAGGGAAAGGACCTCAAGTTAGCACAGGGGTTTGCATGCCACGCAGCTGGAAATCAGGTGTTCAGCATAGCTGGAAAATGCATTTATTTAGGGGTCACAAAGAGTGAAGTTAATATTTAAGGAGTATCAGTTACTGTATTGAGGGCTTTATATCCTTAACATTGAACCTTTACAATCTTGTGTGAAAATTTATCCATGACGATCATTTCTTTAGGTAAGGCAGTGGCTGGCAATACCTTTAATTTGACGTTAGCTCTGGCTAATTTAGAAGCTTTTACTTTTTTTGTTAATCCCACTGCTTCAGTCTGTCATTTAGCATTATCATGATCATGAACAAAATTGTATTGACAAAATTTGTATTAGTATAAATTATATTAACAATATTGTATTGAACATCTATTAAGAGGATACTACATCTTTTAAAAAATTAATACACATTGCACTTCTCATCGATAAGCACTGTGCTGTCTACTTTCATTGATATTCTCATTTGATTTTCCTAAAAACTCTATGAAATAAGGCGATTTTGTTCATTAAACTTTTAAATTATAAAGGACATACCAATTACAAAAACCAAAATTTTTACATTGCTGGTAGTTGGTCGATCTGGAATCTAAATGAGTTTCTGACTCCCAAACCAAGATTATGTCACAGGTTTCTTTTTACTGCATTTTCGGGGTCTTGTCTACTGCCCCATTGTCCTCTATCCCATGTCTCTTAAGTCTTTGGTTTCAGCTATGAATTAGTGGCTACTTAAATCGTGAGTGGCAAAAATTACATTTTTGCAAATAAAATTCAAATGAAAAGCTTTTTGAGAGCAAGAGTACATTCATCTTGGCATCCCCCAATACTTAGAATGGCTTCTGATTTAGAGCAAGTAGATATTAATAAATGTATAACTGAATGACTATACAATGCGGTTATGTATATTAATATACTTTTATACTGATGCTGAAAGAATATCCTCTTGTTTAATTCTAAGGCTTGAGAGAGCCATTTAGCTTGTCTTCAAAGGCAAGTACAAGGAAATGGGACATGTTTCCTCTTGGGATTCTGAATGTTCCAGGGGTGAAAAGTTCATTAGAGAGAGTCTTTGTTAGTGAGTATTGTCTGCAGGTCTTCCCAGGTTAAATTTGGCAGCAATCATCTGCTAAGCATCTTGGTTCCTTTCTAAGAGACTTAAAAAGAAAGGTTTAAATACTCAACTGGATTACTGGATTCTTTACTGGAGTAGAAGCCAATTTACTATTAAGTAAATAATTTCAAAATACTTTCTAAGCCATTTTAAATTTGATGCTTAGAGATTTGGATGAACTAAAATTACCAATCTCCTAAAGATTAAAATGGAGTTGTATTCATTGAAATTTACTGTATTATTAATTTCCTGGCATAAAAGATACTCTGTGGGTGCCAACATTCTTTTTTATTTTTCAAATCTTTTGAGTTTTTATTAGAGTATTTTAGGCCGGGCATGGTGGCTCACGACCGTAATCCTAGCACTCTGGGAGGCCGAGGCAGGAGGATTGCTTGAGCTCAGGAGTTTGAGACCAGCCTCAGCAAGAGTGAGACCCTGTCTCTATTAAAAATAGAAAAATTAGTCGTGGTACATGCCTGTGGTCCCACCTACTCGAGAAGCTGAGGCAGGAGGATTGCTTGAGCCCAGGAGTTTGAGATTGCTCTGAGCTATGATGACACCACTGCACTCTACCTGGGGCAACAGAATGAGACTCTGTCTCAAAAAAAAATAAACAAATACATAGAGTATTTTAAAGGAGTCAAATAACATTTTCAAATAATTTTAGATGTACTTTGATACAGAATAGGTGGACAGCAACAGATAACTAATATTAAATATAAATTACAGATTAATCTCAACATAGGTAAAGTTGCATATCATGAAATAAGTTTTGAGTAGTTCTCAGTCAAATGGCAATATTTTTTTCTTTCCTTTTGGTTAAAGCTCTCCTCTTGGCCAGGCGTGGTGGCTCACGCCTATAACCCTAGCACTCTGGGAGGTCAAGGAGTTTGAGCTCAGGAGTTTGAGACCAGCCTGAGCAGGAGCGAGATCCCATCTCCACTAAAAATAGAAATTAGCTGGACAACTAAAAAATATATATAGAAAAAATTAGCCGGGCATGGTTGCGCATGCCGGTAGTCCCAGCTACTCTCGAGGCTGAGACAGGAGGATCACTTGAGCCCAGGAGTTTGAGGTTGCTGTGAGCTAGGCTGTTGCCATGGCACTCTAGCCCAGGCAACAGAGTGAGACTCTGTCTCAAAAAAAAAACAACAAAAAAACTCTCTTTTTGATAAAATTAAATTGTTCTTGAGAAATGTAACAGTAGCTAACGCTTACTGACCACAAACTTAAACACATGGTATGCTTTGCACTTCTATGCTTTAATCCTCACGGTGAAGTAAGTTTTTATTTTCCAAAGGATACAACTGTCTTAGGGATGTTAGGGTTAAAGTCACACAGCCATTAGTAGTGCTAGAGCTGGATGCCAAACCCACATGAATTCAGTACCAGAGCCCATTATTTTTACCATTATGGAGATTGTAAAATAAACTGCCAAGTTTAAAAGCTGAAGGACACAACTTTTTCTTCAGAAATAAGTATTATTGCATAAATTTCAGGTACAAATTAGTTTTAAAAAAAGTAATTACATAAATTCCAACTACAAATTAGGTGAGAGAGAAATAGGCAATTGAAATAGATATTAAGTGCCGGTCACTGGGTATGTACAGGAGGGGGAAGTTAACTGCCTCGGAGGTCAAAGAAGGTTTCCCAGAGGAGGTGGCATGTGAACAGTGTCAGGAAGGTTGGGTAGGAGCCAGTGCTTGGGGAGGGGGTGTTGATGTTTCGGGGAGGTCCCTGGCGGAAGGAGCAGTGTGTACAAAGGCCAGGAAGCAGAGCGGATGGTGTAAACTCTAAATCAAGACTCCTCATTTTTTTTTGCCTTCAACTTATTTAAGTAAAAAGAACAGAATGTCCAGAGTTCTTAGGAAAGTCTGTGAATCAAAAGTGGCCACATCCCCTGGTCTAATGAAACACTCTGAATTAAGATCAAAGGCTTGGGAATTTATATTTTGCCCATTTAAGAAAATCCCTAGGTGCCCTTGGATTTGTTTTCGTTCATATAAATTGGACTTCTCTGAAGACACTGGCCTAATCGATTGCCTTGTCCAGAAAGATCCACAGAGTTGTAAACATTATGCGGACAGCTATTGAAAATAAAAGCAAAACATTATCCTACTGTTTGTTCCAATAAGTAGGACTGGGCAAGAAACCACACACACCCAGAATTGAGAATGGTATCGGAAATGGGTCAGAAGGAGGGGAGAGGAGATGGGGGGGATACATTAAAATAATTTGGGCACTTCACTTTACCTACGTTTTCTTATAATGAGCATATATTTCTTGGGTAACTGTGAAGTTATTTCTTAAAAATTAGGACCCTTCAAGTGAGAGAGCTGGTGGTAGACAGGGAAGCTGATTGAATTTATGGAACAATGGATAGGTAGACATGAATTTTTTTTATCAAATCTGTATATACCAGTTAAAAGAGTTTACTCAACAACAGAAAGGAATATTTGGCACAATAAATAGGTTACTCATTCTGTAGCATAAACTGAAAAGAAAGATATTGAAAGAGTTTACAAGGCCAGGCGTGGTGGCTCACACCTGTAATCCTAGCACTCTGGGAGGCCGAGGCAGGAGGATCGCTCAAGGTCAGGAGTTCGAAACCAGCCTGAGCGAGATCCCGTCTCTACTAAAAAATAGAAAGAAATTAATTGACCAACTAAAAATATATACAGAAAAAATTAGCCGGGCATGGTGACGCATGCCTGTAGTCCCAGCTACTTGGGAGGCTGAGGCAGGAGGATCGCTTGAGCCCAGGAGATTGAGGTTGCTGTGAGCTAGGCTGATGCCACGGCACTCACTCTAGCCTGGGCAACAAAGTGAGACTCTGTCTCAAAAAGAAAGAGTTTACATACAGAGCAGTGGAGCACCGTGTAGTGTTGTGAAGCACTTCTTTTAAGAGTGTGGACTCTGGAGGAGCCTGACTGCCCCTTGGGCTCATTCCCAGTTCAGCCACCCTGACAGCTGTGTCACCTTAGCAAGTTAGCCCAAGCCCTAGTTGCTCCATTTGTAAAATAGGCAAAATCATATCAACCTCAATGTTTGTGAGGAATAAATGAGTTTCTACATGTAAAGTGCTTAGAGCAGTAGTAAACAACAAGTGTTAGCATTATTATGCAGAAGTCACAAACTGAACCTGAACCAAATTAGGCCTGCAGGCATATTTTGTTTTGCAGGCATGGCATTTGAAAAAGAATGAGAACTTGAATGCCTTTAGACAGGATGTGTACTCTCCAATTGGCCACAGGTCCCAGCACGAGCTAATACCACAAACTCAGCCTGACTCATAGATTGGTGTTACTTATTCTATAAACACTTGAGTTTATGACCAGTAATTTAGGAGACTTGGTGGATGGTAGATTAATAACAAGAGATTAATAACAACTTGGGGCTAGCTTCATGAAGCACAGCCATGCTTTCTCCCAAAATGCTGTCTTGTAACTATTGTTTGCACATTTCTCCCTCACTTAGTCGTGTTACTTGAGTGTAAGACAATGTTTTGTTCATCTTTGTACGTCCAGAACATGCCATAGATCCTGATGGCTGCTCCAAAAATCTTTGTGGTCCGAATGAACATGCTGTGGTATAATGTGGGGTAGTAGGCTCCCAGGAAGTGTTAATTAAGAGTTTGGGCTGATACGTGAAGGATAAAACCAGAAGTGTTTGTCAAAGGTGTGGCATCTGGGCAATGCATAATGACGTTCGAGAGTATGATTGGAAAACAGGGTGTGAGGAAGGAAAAATGAGTCTGGAAAGATAAATAAATCATAGACCACATTAATGATGTTTGGATTTTTAAGAATGGCATGTGATTTGAAAACAAGTACTTCTCCACAAATGGTCCATAACACATACATTTTGTGTATATACGCATGGATATTATTTACATTATTTCTAATGTAATCATATCGCTGGATAAGCAGTGCCTTTTAAATCAGACGTGAGACAGAATGTCTTTATTGTTGTTTGATAAATCCATGGGTTGACTTTTTGCTCCCCTGCACAAATACTGTTTCCTTTGAGTCACCTTTTTCTCATTAAACAGTCCTGCCTTGGTGTACTGTGTGTTTTCCCTTTTACTTTTAATCACGCTTAATCTTCCCAGCTGCTTAGTTATATAATAATGTCCAGTGTGTTTTAAACACAGGCCTACATAATGATTTTCTCAGAGAGCAAGTTCAAGAGCTTTTTAAAACCACAAGATCTCTTTTGTGGGTGCTCCAAGGATTCTTTAGGGATGCAACATTAATGATTTGAAAAGCTATTTCACTATGTCCTATATTTGTTTCTTCCTGCAGTTGTTTTATATGATGTTAATTTTCTAAATTGACTAATAAGTTAGAAATTTCTCAAAGTAATCAACATAAAGACACCGCTTCCACCCCTTTCTTGTGGCTGTTCCACGTGGTTGTTAGAAATAGATCTGTTTGAATTTTGCTTTGGGGGAATATATAATGCACTCATTCCTAAGAGGTCATTTTACAAAAATGAATGTGTTTGTTTTCTTTTTACACAACTAACTCACATGTGTTCATTGCAGAAATCTTGGGAAAATAAACACAAAAGTATAAAGGAAAAATATTTTTTACATCATAATTTCACAAGGTAAGAGGTAACCACTGTGATGTTACTTTATATATACATATAATGTGTGTGTATATATATACATACACATATATATAATGTTGATTTTTGTCCATGGTTCCTGGCTCATAACTCCCATAGCTCTTGTTATAGTCTTTTGTTATAATGTTAAGGCACTTTAGGCCTCAGAAGCAGGCGTCAGTAAACAGAATCTCTCTCCCTGACCTTCTTCTGCCTTCCTCTCACTTGTTCCTTTTTCTTCCCAAGGCAGGATTGTAATCTTTACTCACCCTTCTGATTGTGGGTCTTAAGACTGCTGTGTCAGAAGGGGTTCTGCCCATATTCTGGGTGAAGGAATGCTACAGAGAGGCCACGAAGAAGCTAAACAGACTTGCTGGGTTTCCCCACTTAGTTTGTTGGTGTTAGATCATACTCTTTTTGTCCAATCACGTTTCTACACAGTTGGCAATCATGCCTAGCCAATGAAGTCTCCATAAAAGGCCCAAGAGAACAGGATTTGGAACGTGTTTAGGTTCCTGGAGGGTGGTGCCCTGGGAGAGCATGGAAGCCCCCATCCCTTCCCCATGCTTCGCCCTATGCTTCTCTTCATGTGTATACTTTATATTATAATAAATCAATAAATGTAAGTAGCGTTTCCCTGAGTTCCATGAGCTGTTCTAGCAAATTAATCGAACCCAAAAGGGATTGTGGGAATCCTGATTTATAGCCGTCAGTCAGAAGCACAGGTTAAACAACCTGGAGCTTGTGATCGGCATTGGAAGTGAAAGAGGGCAGTCTTGGGGACTGAGCCCTCAACCTGTGGCATCTGACACTATCTCCAGGTAGATAGTGTTGGAATTAAATTGGAGGACATGTCTGCTGCAGAATTGATTGCTTCTTTGCTGTTGAGGAGAAATCCTCATGTATTTTAGAGTCATGGAAGTCTTCTATGTTGATTTTTGAGTGAAAGCATAGAAATAACATAGTTCATATTTTTTCCACTGACAACCACCATTAACATTTTGGTCTATGTCCTTACATTTTTTCCCTTGGCATACATATAATATACAAAAATAGTACAGTCTGCTTATTGTTTTTTTAGTCTGCATTTTAGCTTAGCAATACAGTGTGAAAAAATGAGATTAGAAAAATATTCTTAGACCGGGTATGGTGTCTCATGTCTGTAATCCCAGCACTTTGGGAGGCCAAGGCAGGAGGATGGCTTGAGGCCAGGACTTTGAGACCAGCCTAGGCAACATAGCAAGACCCCATCTCTACAAAAAAATAGATAAAATAGCCAGGCATGGTGGCCCACACCTGTAGTCACAGCTGCCTGGGATGCTGAGGTGGGTGGATCACTTGAGCCCAGGAGTTGGAGGTTACAGTGAGCTATGATCATGCCACTGCACTCCAGCCTGGGTGATGGAGCAAGACCCTGTCTCTAAAAAGAAAGGAAAATATTCTTATTAATTTTTATTCTATAGAAGATTATTTTAATTTGGTGGGAATATGTCATTTCTTTTATCTTGTACTTACAATTCAAATGTGCTTAAGGCCTCCAGCCTTCTGAGCTCAGCCTTTAAACCAGATAAAGTCGTTTAAGCCACCGTCATATGTAATGTTCTCTGAAAAGCCAGCATAACCTTTGCCAATATTAGGATTTCCAGGATAAAATGAAACATGGGACTTATGTATTTCTGTCACTTCTCAGTATAGTTTCATTTGCCTTTAATTTATTATGGATGAATTTGAGCATTTTTAATATATTTAAAAGCCATTTGTTTAGCCTTTGATTTAATTCCTTATATTCTTTGCTCCTGTGAATATTAGGAAAACTTTACTCCCGTGATTTCTTGTAGTACTTCTATGTTTTTATTTCTTGCATTTGGATCCACGTGGAATTAATCGGAAGCAAAGTGTGAGGTATGGATCCACAAGTGGTTGCCCAGTTAAGCCAATAGCATCAGATTTGAAAAGCCCTCTTGAGCATATATCTGTACTCAATTTCTGTATGTATTTGAGGCTGAGGAGTATTTTAAATAAATTTGAGAAAGTTACTTTTTAAAGAAATGTTCCCCCTAAATCCATTTTATTAAAAATAAAAACTTTTTGAGAAGTGGGCAGTTACTCTCTACTTGATCATTTTCATAAATTTGTCTTTTTAAAAAGTTTGTCTCAAGTGGGGTAGTCTAGAGTCTAGAGAAATCAAATTTTAGTCAATGCCTTCAGCTTTCTCTTTCACTGTCTTTTACCAAAACAAGAAAAAAAAAGATATTTTCTCTTTTTGATTTCCTCTTTTTTTTCTTATTTTTCTTTCTTTGACCTCTTCAAACAGTGAAAAGGCAGCAGAAGAGAGGAGAGGATGGATAAACTAGAGGCCTTTGTAAAACCACACCGCAAGTTAGCATGCCTCTGAGCAAAAACGACACATTACGCAGCTCTAAATCATCCTGACTATCTGTTTTGTTTTTATTCTCTTGGTTTGGGGCAGGTCCAAAATAAAAAAGGGACCTTTAGTTCATTTAGTTCAACTGACCTGTCCAGTTTCCCCAGGGGTTAGGTCAGACGTGAACCATATAACCAAGAGAAGTGTTGTGCTGGGCCCAGGGCTCAACCAAGGAACGTGAGGCAGACTAATAATTAAGCTCCTTCTAAACTAATTTTCATTCAGATAAATTTTCAAGATTCATCTAATGTGGATGGAGCTGGTGCTGGTGAGAGTTGTTTTCCCCACTCGGGGCACTGTCTTCCTAAACCTGTCTTAGTTAAACCATCTGTTTTAGCTAGCTCTCTTGCCAAGAGCAATCTAGCAGGGGACCAGGAGCGGGAATCAAGCTTCACCACTTGCCTCTGTCCACACTGTCGGGAAGGGCTCCTGGTTACTGCTATGCGGGGAGGAGGTTCTGGATACCCACTGGGCATGTGCCCATACCACCAGGCTGGGAGCAGCGTTACTCTTCCCCACATGACCTCCACTGACGCCGCTGGGGAGGTGGCCTCATTGTCACTGGGCAGTGGTGACAGTGTTGCCTCCCCACTAAGCCTCTTCTGACTCCACGCCAGCAGGGAGGAGGAGGGAGTTCCTTTGTAGCTGCTGCCAGTGGAGGTCCAGAAGCCCCATGTGGTCTCCTCTGACACCATGGGAGCCGGAGCCTCCTTACTGCCTGGTGGGGATGAAAGTGCCTTCCCTGTGGCCTTCTCTGATCCCACGCCAGTGCAGGTGTCGCCCCTTGTTACAGCCTGGTGAGGGAGGAAGTCTGGACTTCCACTCCCCTCTGGCTAGTGCAGGTAGGAGTAGGGGCTGCAGTGTTTTCTGTGCATTTTAGCTGGAGTAAGTAGTTACAGTCTAAACGTTTCTGTCCTGTGAGGCTGCCCCATTCCTGGTCCTTTGGCTAGACAGATTTTTTAGGAGATTTTTTTCTTTGCTCCTGTTGTTGGCATTTCCGGGTTGCCAACTCCAAGTCTCAGGTATAAGAGGCTGAAAAAACAAACATAAAAACAAAAACCCAGGAAACTTATTTCCAGGTTGTTCCTTGGATACCAAAATCCTTAGCCCGTCAGCCTTTTCTCTCCAACTTTTCAGAGTATTCTTATGTTTGGCTTATACATAATGCCCAGGGTTTTTAGTTGTGCTTAGTGGGAGCAATAGCAAAAAGTACATCTACTCCATCGTTCTGGAAACAGAGTCAAGATATAACTTAAAGGCTGGATGCACTGGCTCACACCTGTAATCCCAACACTTTGTTTGGGAGGCCAAGGCAGGAGGATTGCTGGAGGCCAGGAGTTTGAGACCAGCCTGGACAATGTAGTGAGAGTTTGTCTCTATTTAAAAAAAAAAAAAAAAAAGACATAACTTAAAAATACTGTTGACTTCATGTTTTTGGAATTGTACAGAGATTTTTTTACCACTTGTATGCTAAATCCCCCACTAGAACAGTATCTGTAGGCACTTAATAACATTCAGTGACTGACCTGAATCCCTACTTCACAGATGAGAAAACTTAAGGAATTAAGTAATCTTCCCTAAGTGACACAGCTAATATAATAGGAAGAACTGAGATTTGAATGTGGTCTGTCTGATTCCAAAACTCAAGCTCTTAAAAGCATCACTGGGCACTCATGAAATTCAAGGCCTCTTTTGTTTCCTTGGGACAAAGGGTGAGTGACTGGGAGCCTCCACTTGAGACAGTAACAACGTGAAACTTTTCTATTGAATTAAGAATGAATGTCCTTGCATTCTGCAAGCAAATGCCCAGTGCTGTCCTCTCTCTTTCCTCCCGTTCACTGCCAAACTTCCTGCACAGTTCCCTAATTACTCCACAATTCCTGTGCAAGTGGGGGTCCTCTCCAATTTCTCTCTGTGGCTGCCCAAAGACCAAATTCAACAGTGTCTTCTCAGTGCTCATCTTTTTGAGTTTTTCTTCAGTTTTTCCTAATGTTGTCCTCCACTTCCCAAACTTCTTCCTACTCTTGACTTTCATGATGTCCCACTTTCTTGATTTGCCCTCCGTCTCCCTGATTGCTTTCTGTCTTGTCTTTCTCCTGCCATCCTCAAGTTGGCGGAATTCCTCAAAATTCTGCCTTTCTCTTCATTGTCCACGATCTCATTCTCAGAAAGCTTATCTATGCTCACAGGCTCAACAAGGCTGGCACATACACTCACCCATCCGCTCACTGTTCATTTATTGGGCACCTGCTGTGTGCCAGGCATTGTTCCATAGCTATGAACAAGGTCAACAAGTTGGCTCTTCTCATGGAGCTTATGTTGTAGTGGAAGACAGAGAGTGAACAAACAAGACAATAAATCAGTTATGGAGCCATACAGCATTTCAACATCATTAATCAAACTTGTAAACTTCGGTGTGTATAATCTCAATTACCTATTAGATTCTAAAATTACTGAGGGTAAAGGTTGTGTTATCTACATGAGGCTACTAGTGCTACCACCTTACATTTCTTTGTATGATGGTTTACTTTAAAACTGTGTTGTCACATAGTTGGTGCTTTCAAAATTCTGTTGAATTAAAAATATAAAATATTAATTTTCCCCTAAGAGGTTTATTTACAAATACCTGAAAGCAGTACAAAATGTTCTTGTTGTTACATAATGAATTTGAAACCTGTCTAACCACATACCATTGCACAGTCTGGGGCAGGTTACTAACCCATCTGGACCTTCGTTGGTTATTCATGCTCCTTAACTCATGAACTGCCTACCCAGACGTGGACTCAACTCATGGCAGGAGCCTTGATTACCTCTGTGTCCCAAGAGGAGGGCCTCCTTTTTTTTAAGAGGCATAGCATATGGGACAAGCATGTGGCTTTGGAACCAGGCAGCTTGGGTTTATATGCTGGCTCCTCCACTTCCTAGTGATTGACTGTTAACAAGTTATTTAACCTCTCTGTGCCTCAATTTTCTTATCCATAAAATGGGTAATGCCTACTTCCTAGAAATTGTCATGAAGGTCAAATGGGTTAATAATTGTAAAGTGCCGAGAATAGTGGCTGGCACTTTATACATGTATGTGCCTGTTTGCCATTTAAATCTATTTATATACATATTTGTGCCACTTTCAGAGAAAATCGAGTCACCAGATTTTATCTGTTGGAATGTTGCGAACATTAAGGTTTGAATCTTGATATTTTCTATCTTGGATACTTAAATGATTTCAGGTTATCAAACAAATAACTTTAAGAGAGGAAACACATTTTTACTTTTACCTTCATAGACTGAACTGCTAAAAATGAGTGCTGAGTTTCTCTCCATTTTGGATTGTGAAATAAAAAAGATACACTAGGCTGGGCATGGTGGGTCACACCTGTAATCCTAGCACTCTAGGAGGCCAAGGTAGCAGGATCACTTGAGCTCAGGAGTTCCAGACTAGCCTGAGCAAAAGTGAGACCCCGTCTCTACTAAAAAATAGAAAAATAAATTAGCCAGGCATCATAGCGCACGCCTGTAGTCCCAGCTACTTGGGAGGCTGAGGCAGGAGGATTGCTTGAGCCCAGAAGTTTGAGGTTGCTGTGAGCTAAACTGATGCCACAGCACTCTAGCCTGGACAACAGAGCAAGACTCTGTCTCAAAAAACAAAACAAAAAAAACAACAGATATACATAAAACAAACCACATAAAAATCCATGTAATTCAGAAGCTCTATTTGAAATAAATAGGCCAGATGGCAGATAATTAATATACACCAAAGCTGTTAATGTCACACATAAGGATTAAAATGTATCAACAACTACAAGCTGGGCAGAGAATTTCTGTTATCATAATTCCCTGCTATGAGTCTTTGCTGTGCAATTCAACTGCAATTAAAAACAGAAAACCCTCTATCCTACACTTCCCCTTTTCTCAGGTTTGTGGTTTTGAAGCACATCTCCCATGATTTTTCCCCATGTTTGTTTTTCCCTCAAATCACCTTCCCTTTATTGTTTGCATTAGTCAGAGGCAGAAAATAATTTTAGAAAAACAATAAACAGTAAAAAAGCTATTTCTATAACAGAGAAACAACATTAGTGATAACCCAGATCACGTAGAAGTTAAATCTATCCTCCTTAAACAGTAAAACCAGCTAGCTTTGCATCTGTTAGCGCCATATGGTGATTTTAACACAGAAGACAGACGTCACCAGCACGGGGTCCCCCATTAGCCAGCCAGCCTTGCAGACTTGCCCACCGCCTCAGGGCTGCACTGGAGGCTCCTGTGTCTGCAGTGGGTGTAAGAAGTCAGCCATTCACCAGGGATGATCCCTACAACCTTTGCAGCTTCTCTGAGCAGCTCAAGAGAACTGCACCCTGTTTAGTGGGCACAGTGAAAATGGCTCATGTCCTGGAAATACCCAGCCTGGCTCCATTTGACAGTAAGTAGATTTTGGCCAGTTTCCTCAGGATATAAGAATCTGGATGGTGCTGGAAATGTGTCCCTCCTACTTTACTCTAAGAAGTGGTGCCCATGTGGCCTGTGGGAATCTTGAGGACAGCAGGCTGAAGTCATTTTGGTCCTAGGGCTCAGCCCTCTAATGCCCTGGGTCACCTCAGAACCAGCTACATCGTCTGCACCACCTATATGCCCTGTGCCTTGTTTGGGGCTGAGATCCTCTCGGGAGGCTTTTGCTGAGAAGTTGAGCTGCGTTGGCCTTGTCACTGGATTTTTCCTACCACTCACATCCGCTTCTTTCAAGTCTTTCATTCTGCACAGACTGGTTCTATCTTAGGGAGAGAGGAGTAACAAAAGATGCTGGTTTCCACCTCAATCATTTTAACCCCCAACCCCACCTGTTTCCAGAAGTTAATCTGTGCACATACTCAGCACCAGCACAGGGACTGACCCAATGATCAATAAAATGCTAGTTTCCTTTCTTTCCTTATCTCCTGCCTCCCCATCCTGGGCAAGATATCTTATAAGACCCAGGGCCTTTATGTTGGGGTGCTCTACTTTATGGCCCCCCACCCAGGACACTCCCTGTCCCCATTAGAACCTAACTATACTTTGTTCCATTCCCTGAAAGCCTTACTTTGCAAGCTTGAGGCTATGGGATCCTGTACACTAATCTATATTTTGGTGTTTACTAGTGGCATTGGGCATCTCTTGGTACTCATCTTAGTTATCCCCATAACAGAGGCCTTAGATGTCAAACCAAGCATGGACTGACGCTGAGATCTTTGGTTGCCTGGACCATTAGTGAAAGGGAGCAGAGTTATGTTTCTCAGCTGGCAAGTTTCCTATAAGGGCTCAGAAGCCCTGACCAGTATTTCCTTGTGAAGGGACCCATTTTGTGGTGTGTCAGCCTTTTTCTAGAACTCTCCAAGGCAAAGAAATACTTGTTGCTCCTGCCTCTGCACTGAAGCTGGGCAGAGCAGCCACACCGGTCACTGATGGGGCACTTATGGCCAAGCTGGCTTAATCCACCCGCCTGAGACCAGGTATGCCTGCATGGTGGTGCAACTCACTGCTTTTTCAGGCTGGTGCTGCTGGATGGGAAAGTCCAAAAGTGGTATCATTGAAGGCCCGGTACAAGAGCGACTACAAATGCCTTCAGACAGCAAGAAAGTGGCACATGGCAGGGAGGGTAGTGGGTAGTGGGTACATGAAAGAAGAGCGGGGCGAGTGGTGAGGAAAAGCGGGCCAACCACTAGGCCCTCCCCAGCTGGGCCTGGCTGGAGCAGCGTGAGCCTCTGCAGGGGGGCGCAGGCTGGCAGGGGGTGGGCAGGGGTGGAATTGCAAAGGCGGCTGCGGGGACTGTAGTGAGGGATGGGCGCGCTGAGGGCCAGGAGGACACCGCCTAGCTTCGCCAGACCGAAGGCGTCCAGCGTCTAGCCATCCCGGCCCCCTGGAGGGCTCCCAGCGAGCCGAGGGATGCCGGATGGCCGCCCCGAGGTGTGCGAGTGGGGCGCTCAGCCCCGACGGCGCCGCGAGGGAGGTCAGCCGGGCTCGCTTCTGCGCTTCAGGAGGCCAAAGCCGGTCTCCGCCTGCTTGCTCTCCCGGGCTGTCAGAAGTCCCTGGAGAAGAGAGGTGGGGTCGCCCCGTCGTCTCCTCAGCAGGTGAGGCCCGGCAGGCAACGCCGCCTCCCCTCGCTCGCGCGCCCCTGCGCGGGCCGGGCAGGGACCGCAGGGAGGCGACAGCGCGCTCCCCCGAGGACCCGGGCCGCAGCCCCTCCGCACCCTTCCCCGGCGGCGTCTCCTCTGCCTGCCCCTTAAAGGTCGCCCTTCCTCAGAAGGTGATCCTCGGACGCTTCTCACTTTCTGCTATTTCCTGCTAATCCCATCATTGCGGTGGCTCCGACATCTTCACTGGGTATCTTTCTGCATAACATTTAAAATAAAAACGGATCTGAATCTGATCACGGCTTCCAATTTATAGGACATGTGGCGGGCAGAGAAACATGTTAAAGTACACCAAAGGAATGCACCCGGCCAAATCCAGTGCAGGGAACTCTCTCTCTCCAGACGGTGGGAAAATCAGTGTGGCTAACAGCTCCATTTCTTAAAAAATAAATTACAAGATGGGGGCCGGGTGATAGTTGAGGGAGAAGGGAAAAGGGGGAGGGGAGAAATCCAAAGAGTAAAAGCCTACCAACCAAACCCAGTCTGTGGTCCTAATTTGAATCTTGATTCAAATAGAGTCCTTATCTTTAGAATTTCATACTGAAATACTTACTGTGAAAGATACGGTATTTGGAATTTGCTTCAAAATAATAATGCAAGAAGTGAATGAGGGTTGGGATGAAACAAGATTTGCCATGATTTGATAATTGTTGAGGCTGGATAATGGAAACATGGGATTCTTTATAGAATTCTTTCTACTTTTGTGTATTTTTAAAATTCTCCATAATAAGTTTTAAAAAGAAAGAGAAAGAAAAGAAAAAATGGATACATTCCAGCTGATTGGTTTCAACATTTTCAGGGCCTCATACACATATGGCCTTGAGAATTATGTCAGAATAACCTGGAGTCCTTTTTGTTACTGGCCTGTGGGGCTTATACACTCTGACCCTTAACTATGTTGGTCTTTGATCTGGGGCCAGGGACATGTTTGACCTTTGGCTGGGGTTTCTACCCCTCTGCACTTCCCTTCCTGAACATTAATCAAAAATGGCCCTGGATTTTCAACCACCTAAAGATGGTTTTCCACCTCCTCCAATCTCAATATGTCTAAAACTGTACAGCTCCGCACTCTACCTCCTAACTTCCCCATTTATCTTAATGGCAGAGAATGTCCTCTGCCTCTATCGCAGGCTAGAAGCCATTTGGCCATCCTTGACTTCCCCCTCCTCTCTATACCTCCACTTTGTCACCAACTTCTATGGATTCTTTTTTCACGGTGTTTCTCAGACGCATCTCTTCCTCTGCACCCTCACTGCTACTGTGTAACCCCAGATGTGGATGTTCTCTGTGTGCATTTACTTCCTCACCAGTTTCCTGCCCTAATGTCCTCTTTCCAGCTATCCTACCTGCCCCTGGCCTTTGGAGAAAGCCACTGGATCAAGAACCTCATATTTAGTCTGAAGCTAAAAGAGGGGAGAATTATGATTAGGCTTTGCAAACTCCAGATTCCTTCCCTTACAATCCTAAAAGTTTCATTCAAAGAAAGTTGGAATGATGATTATTAGGCAGCCAGAAACCCCACGCCTCAAATAGAGTCTAACATAGGAAGCATTATTTCTCAATTGTTAGGCAAACACATCCTCCACTGATTGTTGGTAGGTCAGTAACACCTGAGACCTGGACAGTGGACAAACTGAACCCAGGGGCACAAGGATCCCATTCATGTGGGTCAACAGACAAATGAAAGAGCTCAAATGATGGAAGAAGAAAGATCGGGACTCCTGATAATTTTTCTAGTATGCTAAGTAGAGCAATACACCAGGTGTCTAACCCATGAACATAAGGTTTAAATGACTCTCATATCTGTGAATTCATCCATTCATTCATATGAAATTTACAAAGGTATACAATAATAATACAATAATAAATCATTTTTAGTTATAAACCTAAAAATAATCTTTTTTGAGAAAAAATTACATTAAATAAAATTAGGATCATCCAGAAAATTTAAGGCTATCAGGTCATCAGGGCCAAATGCACAGCCTCAAAATGCTTGGAATGAAAACAATTTATTTGATGTCCCCAAACAGTCATTTATTATTTTATCAGCCTAGATTAGCACTCCCTCCTTTAAGTTTGGGTTTTATCTCCCAGCCAGGCCAACCATAAACATCTCTTGGGGTAGGGGTGGTTAAATGACCCAATCAGTGTTTCACTAAAATTTTCTAGTTGGTTCAGTGAGTAAGGGTCTTCTTTCCCTTTCGATGGAAATTAGGGGTGCAGCCACCCAGGATGTGAGTCCTGCACAGTCAGCCGGCCTGAGAACACGAAGCCAGCTGGGAGAGGGATCTGAAGGACTAGAGTCCTAGGTTCCAGGCATGCCTGAGGCCAGCATCCCCCTCCAGCTTCTTGAGCTTAGAAATCTTCTTGCTTAACTAGCTCTAGGCCAATCTTGCTTCATCCCAGCCCTCACCCACTTCTCCCTGCATTACTTTGAATTACCATAAGAGAATCTTAGACAAGCACACATCAGTGATAGTGCAAGGGGGCCTAGGTAACCACACAACAATCAAAACAATAAAAGAAGAGAGAGCCACTTGCTGGGGTCTCCCAGAAGGCTGGTGGGCTGACTCTGGCTCTTCGAAAACACTAACCAATGATGGTGACTTATCCCTCCTAAAAATTGACCTGGTTATATCATAAAAGAGATCAATTTTTAAATGAGGTCTCAATGGTCCTGTTACCTAATGTTGTATCATTAGAAAAATCAACCTGGAGTCAGTTTCCTACCCTTCCCCACACAATTCACGATTTCCTGGAATTCTTTATAAAACTGTGTATCTCTAGGCGGAAGTTCTTCAATGCCAGATTTTTCACTGACATTCAGATGTCATTTCCCTCAAGTTATTCCTCTGCTCATGACCTCTCAGGGCAGCCATGTCAAATCTAAATGTCTCAGTAGGGCACTCAGGGCTTCAAGCTTGGGCCTGACCTTCACCATCAACTCCATTTCCAGCAGCTCTCCAAAATGAACACTCAGCCCCGGTAGCGCCGGTCTCTGTATCTCCTATACGCGGCGCATACTCATTCCTTTTCCACATCTTGCTTTAAGTTGCTGACTCTGAACCATCCTTCCCACTTGTGTTCTTTCTCATCATCTTTCTCTTTTCCTTCCTTCAAAAAAATTGAGTGCCTGTCATGTGCCAAGTATGGCCCTGAGCACTGGGTATAAAATGATTCAGAGCACATGGCTTTTGTCCTTGTTGAAGTCCTAGCCCCCAGAACCTCAGAATGTGACTGTATTTGGAGATAGGGCCTTTAAAGAGATGATTGAGGAGGGCCTTTAAAGAGATGATTGAGGTCAAAAGGTCATATGGGTGGGCCCTGATCCAGTGGTGTCCTTGTAAGATGGGGAGATGTGGACACAGACATGCGCACAGGGGACACTGTAAAGACACTGGAGGAAGATGGCCATCTGCAAGCCACGGAGGGAGGCCTCAGAAAAAATCAGCCCTGCAGACACCTTGACCCTAGACTTCTACCCTACACAACTGTGAGGGAATACATTTCTGTTGTTTGTACCACCCAGTCTATGGCATTTTGTTTTGGCAGTCCTAGCAAACTATTACAAGGGGCTTACGGTCTAGGAAGAGAAAAATGAAAAAAGAAGCAGGTACGACACATGCCTGTAAGTACAGCAGTCCTTTCTTATCTGAGGGGGACATTACAAGACCCCCAGTGGATGCCTGAAATCCTGAATAGTACTGAACCCTATACATACCATGTTTTTTCAATCTGATAACTGAGACAGCTACTAAGTGACAGATGGGCGGGCAGTGTCTACAGCATGGATACACTGGACAAAAGGATGATTCAAGTCTAAGGCAGGACAGAGTGGAATGGCGGAAGATTTCATCACACTACTAGGAATGGCGTGAAATTTGTAACTTGTAAATTCTTTATTTCTGGAATTTTCCATTTAATATCTGTGGAAGTGGTTGACCATGGGTAACTGAAACCACAGAAAACAAAACCTTGGATAAGGGGGGACTACTGTACCAAGACAGGAGAAGCGCAGGACAGGGAAGCATGGACTCCCGATTGTGGGAGATGATGGGGATGTTATTCTGGCTTGTAAAGGTCATGAGAAGTGCCTGGCCCTCCAAGGGTGCCAGGGTGACCTTAGGCTAGCCCTAGGCTCTAGTGGACTTGCTGTGTATCTCGCCATCCTGCTTCTACCTGAGCCAAAGGTAAGCCAGTCTCAGGTGCACACCTGGCCCCCAGAGAGATGGCATTCCGAGGAGGGAGCAGCCAAGCCAATGACATCTCTATCTTAGCAGGTGGAGCCAGTAAGGGAGGGAGAAGCTAAGAGCCACTGAAGGAAGGCAGCTAGCAGCAGCTGTGAGACCACAGAGGCCACTCAGAAACCAAAGTGGGGGATAGGGGGAGAGTAAAGGTCAGAGTAAGCAGTCAGCGTGGGAAGAAGGAGCGGTGGAGGTGGAGAAAATCAGAGGTGGAGGCGGGCCACAGGCATTTGTGGAGTGGCTGGAGGGGAGAGAGCTGCTGGGGGTTCCTGCGGGGGTCAGTTCCCTGCAGTGTGGCTCTGCAGCTGGTACGCTTGTATACATCAAAGTTCGTTCTTTGTGCTGAAAGTTGTATGGCTTTGACAAATGCATAGGGACGTGTATCCACCACAACAGTATCATGCAGAATAGTTCTCTGCCCTAAAAACAATTCCCTATGCTTCACCTATTCAAGCCCTCTCCCCTCCCTCAGAACCTCTGGCGACCACTGAGCTGTTTACTCTTTCTGTAGTTTTGCATCTTCTGCAATGCCATATAAATGGAATCATGCAGTTTGCAGCCCTGTCAGACTGGCTTCTTTCACTGAGCAACATGCATTTAAGATCCATCTATGCTTTTGTCTGGCGAGATAGCTCATTCTTTTTTATTGATGAATACTATAGCGGGGCGTCAATTGTATAGATGTACCATAGTGTGTTTATCCACTAGCCTACTGACGGACATCTTGATTTCTTTCAGCTTTTGGTGAGAACCACCCCCTTTCAAAATTAAATCTTTTGTAGAATTTGCAATACAGAAAAAAGATTAAGGGTATCTCATTAGACTAAATATAGCTTATAAACACAAAAGAATAACAGTTCTTATTTCAAAGTCAATCACTGAGATGAGTGAAGTTGTATTAATAAGAGAGAGCGCCATGATTTCAGTGTTACATCAGCTTGGGTATCTGTGACGTTCCAATCAAATGTTTGTGTCATCGCTGAGTCTCTAAAGATTGAAGTTTGAGAACCATTGACTAGAGAAGAGTCAGTGAGAAAACGAGGTGGGAAGGAGGAAATTTCTTGACAATGAACTAGTCAGGCTTTTAATAGAGGAAAATAAAAACTGACTTTTGAAGGGATAAAATTATTGTTCTATGAAGAAATAACTTGTTTTCTTTTCTTGGGGCAAACTGTTTCTCGGCACAGCCGTGGCCCAGAATTTGGTGTCTAAGTTAGTCCCCTGTGCCCTTACCCCACATCAGCCCTCATGGCCCTTACCCAAGGACAGAGTGCTGACCTCTCATCGTCCACTTCTTCATGCATCCTTTCCACAAATACTGAGTGAGCATGTTGGTGGCCACACTGTCCTAGGCTCTGGGGATACAACAGTGAACAAAAACGGCACAGCCTCTGCCCTCTGGGAGTTTACGTGGAGTCCTGCATCTTTCATTGCATAGAGCTAGGTCAGCTTACTCGACCTCCCTGACACCCTGGTCAGTGGCCTTGATGATGAAGGGTGGTGGGGGGGAACATTTTTAATGGTCCAGGGGCTCGGATGATACCCAAGAGCACAAAGACCATGAAATAATCAGCACAAGGGGAAGAGAGATTGTAGTGAGAAACAGGGCTGAAGCCCATGGAAATGACTGAAGCAAGAGGAAGAGCAAGCATGTGGTGGAAACCAGAGAAGAATGAAGAGTGAATCATGCAGCAGTGGTAGGAAATGGGTGGATTCTGTGCTGCTGCTGTTGGGTGTGGAGGGCTGAGGAGCTAATAGGGAGGTCCTGGTGCTCAGCCTCATTCTCGTGCCGTCGGAATCATTTCCTCCTGCTCAGGACTACTTGGAGGAATGTAACGTACCCTGTGATTTCCAGACTGATATCTAGAATTTACAAAATGGTTTGGATTTCTTGTTTCATGAATTAGTATCTCTTCTGTGGGGAAAACTTTCCTTAGCATTCTTTCAGGGTTTTGTCTGTCTTTATTTCTACATTTAACTTTTCAATCTAAATGGAATTAATTTCAGTAAATTGTGTGAGGTGATGCTAAATTTTTTTTTTTTTTATCTCTCACAACAAGCCTGTTGTCCTAGCTTCATGTGTTAAATAATTCTTCCTCTCTCCACTGAATTGAGGCTCTGTCTTTATGACACATTACATTCTTATTTGTACCTGGTCTGCTTTGAACTCTGTTTTATTGCATTTATCAGTCTAGTTTCATGACAAGTTATCTATCTATTAATAGCTGTTTTTGTATCAGGACCACATCAGTTTAATTCTTGAGCCCTTTAAATGTGCTTAATACTTCATAAGACTTTTTCATATTATTCTTGTTTTTTTTTTGAGACAGAGTCTCACTATGTTGCTGGGGCTAGAGTGCCGTGACATCAGCCTAGCTCACAGCAACCTCAAACTCCTGGGTTCAAGGGATCCTCCTGCCTCAGCCTCCCGAGTAGCTGGGACTACAGGCATGCACTATCATGCCCAGCTAATTTTTTCTATATATTTTT